>KI423529.1:15888-31649 GCA_000473375.1 Anopheles culicifacies | reverse complement strand
TTTTCGTTAAGCTCACTATTTAAATACTTAAAGAGCATTTATGATCCGGCGCTCCCCATGCACTGCACGCTTGTTTCTCGCGCACCATAATCACTGTTCAGCAGCACCATCACCTTGCTGCATTGTACTGGACTGGGTGACAAAAACGGCCTCCATTTGCCGCGCAGAGGAAAATCCTGCACACGTACCGTAATGCTCATTTCCTTCCGAGTATCCTTTCATGCCACCCTTCCCACACCCACATATGTGACCCAAGAGTCGCATGTTTTTTCACCCCAATTTACGGCATAACAGGAGCACGAGGTGTGCGTATGTGTGTCCCACTATGGTGTCCCACAGACACGCACGTTCATTTGGAGTTCGGGAAGGGGGACAACACTCACGCACACGACGCACACGAGTGGACGCACCCTTGAACGTCCACGGGGGTTAAGTGTAAATGATTTATTAATTAATATCTTTTTTTCACCCTCGCTTACCGAAGCGATGGCGATTACGTGCTGTACGCGTACCGGACGGCCGGCACATACATACGGTCTCGAGTACATTCCGTGGGTTTCATGCCAATTGTAATTCCCCCCAGAGTACATGCGGAACAGAGAATGTGTGTTTAGCACTTACTACACGGACTGGCGGATGTAGTGATAGCACGACCGAGAGAGAGAGAGAGAGAGAGAACCACTAAACAATTTTAGAATTTTGGTTTTCTTGAATAAATTTGACGTATATTTTAAAGTAATAGCGATGGTTTTCAGTGATTGCAACTCATTTTCTACTGCAAAATGTGAGAAACGACAGTTGGTTCCCTTCACTTACCACGAACCGATATTCGTATCCACTAAAAAGGTTTCCCTACGAGAACATCCCTTTTTAAAGGTTTTTGCCAATTTCGCAAAGCAAATGGCACGCGCCGTCTCTAACAACCCCTATCTCGGCGTGTTTTTTGCACCATCTTCTACCAACTCCGAAAGGTGAACCGATAATAAACAGTAAACCAATCGCGAATCGAGGGTCATACAACCACCTACAACCTAAACATGGTACACGCGTTCTGAAATAACGCTTTTTGGTAAGAAAGGTAAACACCCAACAATTCGGAGGACCCCCCCACAATCTACGTTACTCAGGGTGGGCGGTGTGGATTATTTATAGTGAAGGAACGAAAATTGTAATTTTGTGAATGTTGCACCCCAAAAACTGTTCCGAAAATTCTTCTTTTTTTCGTTGCTGAAGTGTAAGGGGGTTCTATTTCCCTGCTCGAGAGGGTAAATTTGTGGTATCGTAATCATACAATTCTGACACTAATGGAACGAATGAAAAATAATCGTCTGACGTTTTGGATGTTCATTTATTAGACGAGTTGAAGTTAGACGAGGCAAGATGAGGAAAAACTGCATGATTCAATAGGGATTCTTTACGCTCGAAGGGTCTTCGAAGACATGCGTGATGTTTTTATTATAGTTTGATTCAAATTTATTACGCATCTTGTTTGGTTTACGGTGTGTTACGTGGTACATTAAAGGTACGAAAAGCAATAGTAATTGAAATGTCTATAGTTTGGTTCAGTTTTTCCAATCTGACTCTTGAAATAAAATTGAAAGAGAAATGGACAAAAAATAGTTGTCTGAAATTTGTACCCAGATGAGTTCAATATCTTATTGTTTAGTAGTTTGTATGTAGAACAGATCCATATTTCCCATTTTTGGTGTAAAGAATAGCCGATCTCTTGGAGTGATGTTGTTGTAGTAAGAAAACCAATGAAAACTTCCCCTGAGTCGATGATTGTAAATAACTCCAACTACAACATATCAAGCAGCTCAATTCCGCGAACATATATGATTCGTGACTTATTGTACGTTGATTATCCAAGACCATCACGAGTTAACGAGTTTTTAGATTAAGTTATGTTAGTCGAGTAGATAAAACCTTTAAGAACTGTCATGGTCTCAAATCACTATACTGTTGTAATGTTAGGTCAATCTTTGCATTCGTCAGTATTCTATCGACACTAATGTAACAATACAGAAAATAATGGATAGAATCAGTCCAAAGTAAATGCACGGTCTAGTGAGGCCTAGCCTAGTGTCCCTCTTATCACATTAGGTGTCAGTTGTTTGAACTAGAGTATCTTCAACATAAACGAATAACGACAATCTCCATTCTCGACTTCCAGTCAACTCCCAGTCTGCTAGTAGAAACTTAAAGCCGGGTGCAATACAACTTCTCTGTACTGCAATTAGATCTACAGAATTTGGTTCTAATGAACCCTTTTTTTAAAATAGTTAATTACAACTAACGGCTCTCTAAACTAAAGCTTCTGAAGCAATTAAATTATTGAGAGGAATCTCTCTCCTCTGATCACGATGAAAATCCGCCTATCATTTCAGGTAAGATTGTTGAGAAATTCCGTTTAAGGTTTCTGTAATGGAGTGAGTTATTTATGCCGTAGGTACTTAATAATAAAATGTTTATTTGAGACTCTTTTTATAAATTGTTTTAAAAAATAATGCAACTTTATACGGAAACTCTGCAGACACTGATTAACACTCCCTGGTAAATTTATGTTAAGCGCAACGTAAGGACCACATGAACAAAACTCTCTCTAACACTCAGAACGTCGAACGAGCTGGACGTGTATCTCACGTACAACTGAAATGTTCTTACTTAGACCCAAACTAATTAAGGTAATTGGAAAATGAATATTCTCGGATAAACAGGGTATTCTTGAAAATTTCTCCAGATACGTCTAGGAACTACAAGCTCGGCGAATGTTGTACTTGTTGAGCATCCGAAGTTTGAAGGTAAAAATCTGAAACTATGAGGAAACGGCCTCAACATGATATCTGATAGAAATAGGAATACTAAACGACTTTACGACAAACAACACTAAATAACTCCACAGGAAGAAACAAATAATATTGCAAATTCATTAAATTAATCTTATTTTTATTAGACTAAAGAAACATTTCTTTTGTAACATGATTATAAGAACCACAAAGCAAACATCATCAAATTGATACATCAAGAGCACTCAAAAGCGCTACTCCCTTTTTTGTTCACCCTCTTGTGCATACAATCACTTCATCTCCAGTGCCTAGACGGGTTTACTGCACGTTTATTACTATCCATATTTTACGATCCATCATCACTTCCAAACGACTGATTGTTCACACCTGCTCAGGCCCAGAAAGCTGTCCCAACGCAGTCCCTAATAACGCACGGATCAGACAGCCCGATAGATTAAGGATTTATTTTCAACCTCCAGCAAGGGTAATCTTTACTTGTGGTGTACGTGTGTATGTTTTTTTACTTTCGCGGAAATCGTTACTTTCACCCCACTCCCCACGGCAGGCAACGATGGAAAGGCTCATAAAACTCATGTGAAAGCCATCACATACGAAGAGTTTATCATGTCGCGTTTGCCCATTAAAATGTATACGATCCAAACCACACTTTACCCGGCCCAAGATCAGCGTGCGCTACGGGAGTCTTTCGGGTTGTGAGAAAAGTGTCACCGCTGCGGTAGTCTAGGCATAAAAAGTGACACTTCGAGGTAACCACCCGAAGCCCACGGTGCGTTATAATGGTTGCCTTAAAACCACACAGCACTTGACGCTTCAAATCTTCCAGCCCCCGAGGGCTGGGATGGATCGTTCGATCGGCTCGAATGTCGCGCAGATGACAGGGTCACGGACGAGATGAAAATATGGTTTTCGAACTGCAGCAGTACACTGCGAACGGATGAAAGCTGAAACTTTCGGGGCGTCGCAACATCAAGACACCATCCCGGACAGTACTGCACCGGCTTTTTCTGGAGGCTCGACAAAAAAAAACGTAGAAGCGAACTATATTCGTGTCCTCGTTGGAAGAGTTTCAAATTTCCAAACCGGCAAACGTACGGTTCCGGACCGCAAACGCAATGGAATCGTAGTGTCATCAGCATCTTGATTAGAACTATTCCTGCTGCTCGCTGAAAAATTGTTCGCTGTCACATTACTTCGATAAATGACACTCGTTCTGGTGGGTTCTCGGGATTTTCTGTCCGGGGATGAAAAACTGGGCCGTTCCCGTGATGGATATTTTGCCGCTAGTTTCTTACAGTGACCCCGGAGCCAAACGCCCGACTGGCACCGTTGTATTACATTTTTCCGTTGCACTACCACCCCGGAACAGTGTGTCCTTTGCCACAGGTTCTTCCTTCTTTTCGGCTATAAATTCACAAGTACTTACCGCACTAGCTTCGTGCCTGGGGTTTTTTGTTTCTTTCCATTCCTCCAGCGACTGTCAGCGACCATGTTCACAGGGCGTGGTAATAATCATTGCACATTTCGTAATGTGAACTTCCATTCGAATGTCGCGTTCACATGTCGCCGGAATTCCATTCGCACAGAATGCTAAGAAGCGCTTTCTTTCGGTGCTGTGCTCCCGTTTTGTTGCATCTACTTCCGTCACCTTACGCCAGCTATTTCTCATCATCATTTGTCATACGATGGATTAAGGTTTCCGCTTTTTCGGCGGAACTGTGCCCGACACGGGACAGCTGTACACGGGTGGATGGAACCTTGGTGGTGAATCCTCGAATGTAAGTGTCCTAACTGTCATTCCGCTTAGCCACCGGGAAAAGTGGCTTTCACTCACAGGGCGCACACCCGCTTGCACAAATGACAAATGGCATTCGTCACTGGCGGTGTGCCCAAAAAAGGTCATTTAACGGCAATGACGATTTTAATTGACATTTATGATGGTTTAGTTCCTTCGCCGAACCAAACCGTCATAAGCGCGCGGTTAGGTTGAAGTGACGGTTCTCGAAGCTTAACCGCGGCGTGATGGCGTGTTATAAGTTTGACACGTTAATTCAGCTCACGCTCGACGTATTCCGGTAGAGCATTAAACAAGTCCATCAAAAAGTGTGACACGGAGAAACGTGGTCTTACCACCGTGGTTGGTTTAAACGATTAGACGTTCCATTGAAGGTTGGAATTCCAATGGGGAACGCTAATTCGAATTCAGTCTCGACGATTTTTTTTAAAGGAGGAGTATTACCTTTTGAATTATCGCTTATTCTCGATCCACGATCGTAAGAAATTGATATTAGGTAATCTTTTTTGCCAAAGATTTAAGTAAATTTCCATAAACAATAAAGAAAATGAAGCCTCTAGAACTCACAATTTGCTGTCTTGAAACAAGTGTGACTAAAGCCTAATGTTTCGGTTAAACTTACTCGTTCCACAAATATGAAGTCACTAGCTATGTTTAAACGAATTTGACAGCTAATTTGACACTCTCACCATGCTCACCAATGGTGGTTCCGATTCTTTTTCAGTGCACAAATCTTTTCGGTTCGATGCATTAACAAAATAGTATCTGATACTCTCCGAAACTCAGCGCGATCTGCAATTGTTTTATTTCTTTAAGATACTTACAGGGTATGCAAGGTAAATTTACTAACACAAGTAACACACCAATCGAAAGCTAATTTTATATACTAACAGACAAACAATTTTCAAGGATATCAATGATGTTTAAGCCACCCGAGAAGAATTTTTGCCAAGGCCAGAAATTGAACGTCCAGAACAATCGAAGGCTCAACTTCTACGCTTTGGACGTCCGGATGCGTGTCGTCAG
Organism: Anopheles culicifacies; assembly: GCA_000473375.1. Taxonomy (NCBI): domain Eukaryota; kingdom Metazoa; phylum Arthropoda; class Insecta; order Diptera; family Culicidae; genus Anopheles; species Anopheles culicifacies. The sequence continues at coordinate 26,024 of KI423529.1, read as the reverse complement.
AAAGCGTCGTGAGCGAGGGGCCTCCTAACTTGCTTGATCCTAATTCTCTGGATAATGTTCTTTTGGGCAAAGTACATGTCAATCGATCGTTCAGCAATAATACGGCGGGCGGGTGTCGAAAATTACCAATTGCTTGCTCCAGGTTTCAGAGCCTGATTAAAGCCGGTATATTAAGTAAGGAAATATATTTATAATATATCACCAATTTCCTATTCATATTTGATTCATTTTCAAACTTCGTTAGACGACATCCATCAAGTCTCGTTTTTTGCCAGGCTTTTATCGCCCAGCTTAATGAAATGACTTTGCGAATTTCCTATTCATTGCTTAAATATCTACGATTTGAATATGCTACCAGCGTTTTGTGATGGAAAGAATAACACCATATAGAAATCTCTTTTTTTGTGCCATCACGTTTCTTTATTCATTTGCTTCATATTATTAATAATCACCAAACAGCACGCGATCGATTTTGTTTTGTCTTCGCCTGCGACAGTTGACACCATTTCGTACACAAAATAATTCATCATCGCAACAACCGATCGGCTGACCCAGGTCACGTCCAACAGTGTGCTTTGTGCAACGTTTATTGATATCAACGGGGGTTTTTCCTGACTTTTGGCAATGCTTCGTACCAATCCGTCGAAATCCAAATTCAATCACATATTGATGGTACAGCCCCGGTACAGGGTTTGGTATTTCGGTGATGTTTTATTTTTGTATATTTTGTCCCAGGTATTGTCAACCCTGCCTGTCATGCTGGTATGTGCTTCATTCGGGCGTATGCAATTTTCACGCACCGGTTGCCTATCTGTTTGGACAAAGAATTGATCCCATTTATTCATATATGAGTGGCATACGACGGGATAACGAACAGTATTAAATAATTCACCGTAGATTCAATGCGTCACAGGCAAACGATGTGAACCAAAAAAGGGTTCCCATATATTTTTTTTCTTACACCATCGGCCTCGACTGCAAAAAAAACACACAAATGGTAGCTGATTCCCCGGCACAAAATTCTCCGGAGATAATTCTATAATTTTGCGCTGAAATTATAATACGGATTAAATTTTCATACCACACCGGAACCCTTGGTGATTCCAATCTTTTGCCTTATTCCATTTTGCAAACGGTCCGTACGATTGTGCATTGATGACTTGGAAAGAGACCGGTTGCATGTTGCAAGTTTTAATTTTACCGGTTAAATGGAAAACGACAAACAGCAAGATTCCCATTAAAAGACCCCTCGCATGTGAATGCATACTTTTTGGCAGTTGGCAGTGTAATGCCTTCGTTTTACTGTGCCCCGTGCTGTACGCAGTGCAACGTACTTTATTTTCATTTTTCTTGCCCATAATCCGCTTCTCATTTGTATTAATTACGGTCGAGTTAAATACAATCACTAGATAACAATCAGCTCACAACGCCTCGTAACCGGCGTTGCCTTGCCATGCACACTTAATGGTTTATGAAGAATGTATCGTACGGAGGGTGATGGTAGGGATCGTTTGACCGGTTGCCCGGTTTAAATCCACCTAAAAGTCAGCATAACTAACAGGATAAATTTCATGGATTGAACCCGGTGGTACGTTTATGGGAATAAAAAACAAAAACAAATGGGGTTGGAGACCTTGTGCTAAATTTCCCCTTTTTGCGAGGATGCGAATTATTTTGTAAAATGAACATTAAAGTCAAGTTATTAATGAACCAGCTGGCATTAGAATATCTTTGCATGTAATATTTATTGTTATAATTTTCATTTTATAACAGTAATTGCACATTTCATAAAAATCACTGAATCAAAAATGGTTGTTGACTTTGAATAGACAACATGTGTAACATTAAAAATTACATTTAAATCTCTCTGAATGTAGGAACAAGTAAAAGATTCCTAGAGATCCTAATGGCTTTCAATTAATTATCCTAAACAACTAGTAACAATCAGTTATGTGTATCTTACAAGGACAGTTGGATTGGACTTGAGGATCTTGAAAATAAAAATGGATTAAGGATCAATGCGAAATATAATAAGTACCTGCATGTCGTAGGCTCTGACCGTAAAAAAAAACTCGATGGGGAAGCAGATTATCAGTTGACTTCAACGATCTCGACATAGTGAAGGCTCCACCTGCTCCTGAGATCCAGAAGACTCCCCCATCAACCCACTAAATGCATCATATATCGCACACTAGAACGTCGTTTACTTCTCTGAGGATACGAGTCCTGTACTATGTTGACGGTGAGATGTACCCTTCAACCGCATTTCTTGGAAAAGGTGGGCGGCCAAGCTTATTAGAGCAGACAGTTGATGAAGAAGAGACTTTGAGATGTTTCATTTATTTATGAGTAATTTATTGTGCAATTTCTTTGTATTAAATTTATAGTTATAGTTAAGACAAGCGAAGACCAAATAATTGGCTCGGGCTTCGCAGACCCCTGGAGGCCTGGATCAACTCATATTTATCCGATCGGTCGTATCGTGTAAATGTGAATCTGTGAATGTCCATCCTCTCGCCCTATGGTATTCGTCAAAGCAGCAATCTCAGGACCTTTCTCTTCGCCTTGTACATAATTTGATTTGTCCATGGTATTTCCTGATGCTAGTAACCGGTTATACGCGGATAATGCTAAGATATTTCGACAAATTCGTGAACCAGAGGCCAACTCTAGGCTTCCCTAAGGGAGTTCAAATGATCTAACGATCAGCATTGCTGTAAACTTGTACAGTCGTACACCAGCTCCAACAGTTTTAAATTCTACGCTAAACAAACAGTACCTTTCGATGCAGCAGAGTGTCAATGATTCTGGTCGATCGTATTGAGTCAAGGCTGTCATTCAAGGAACAATTTGACCATCATGCTACGATGCAGCCGGCTCCTAGGATTAGGCATCAATATGACCCGTGAACTCCGTGATCCGATGTGCGTTAAAACGATGTACTGTTCCCTCATTCGGTCGCTTATCAAGTATGACAGGATCCACACTGGATTTTCCGGTGGGCCCTCCGTTCCTGGAATTAAAAACTCTACTACAGGATCAGAATGTTCGGGCTGAGCATGCACGACTACGATTTCCGAACTCCGGAGATCCTTTGGTTCACTGCATCTTTTTGGTTCACTGCATCAACCGAGTCCAGGTTCTGCGAACGTTGGACGCTAAAACTCTTTAGAGCGAGCTAAGATCTTCATTGAAATTAATTAATTAATCAGTACATTAAAAAATAAATAAATAAATAAATAAATCTAACAAAAAACAAAAAACAACTATTCCTTCAAAAAGTCATTAAGCTGGCATGCTAAAGTATTTTGCAATTTAAGAAATAAATCAAACAAAAATGTTGAAATCACCGCGATTGAAGCAAATACTTGTTTTACGTCACATTAGTTCAAATTTCAATGTCTATTTCAGTAGTCATTAATTAAGCACTTTTGTTGATTTAATTTCCATGTTATAACTACAAATTTCCTGGTTCTTCACTAAGCTAACATATTTTAATCCATTCAAACATAAAAGTTAACGGCAAATTTTAAACCGGGTTTAAAATCGTTCGCATTAACCATTCTCATTAATGATAGAGATCTTCAATGAATTGCATTAACAAGCATCTTAGACTACGCAGCATTAGCTGCAAAGGGCGTATATGCGTATAAGCTCGTATAATTCGTTTCGTGTGCATCGAAGCGTACTTTACCTTCTTTTCATTTTTGGTTCAGTAAAAAGATAACGCACTAGCTTTAAACAGAGCAGGGCCTAGTAAGGTTCAGATGTAAATCCATCCAACAGGAAACCAGCTGAGTTTAATTCTCTGCCCGATCGTATCAACGGTAGCGCCTGCAAAGCGTAGCCTTCATTGGCATAACTTTTAGCGCCCAACCATGACGCATCCTCTTAAAGCTGGCCCTTCTCTGCCTCGCTTCTGCCTCCATCACGGCCAATCATTCAGACTTTAGCAGCCGTTCAGGCAAATTCATCAATTTCCACTTCCAGATTGATCACTTGAAATTGAAAATCCATTTCAGAATTACTTTTCCCAGCGATCCAGCCTGTGACTGTCCGAACGGGAGGGATTCATTGGAACGCATCCATACGGACCGGAAAACACACGATTTCCATTCCATGGATTACAGCGCCAGTAGCACTAGGGCAAATCTTGAGGTGTCAGTGTCGTTTGATCGAAAACTTTTTCATTCCCTCTCTACCGGTGTAGCATCACTTTATTTCCTGTTTCCGGCTTGGCAATCTTGCGAGTTGCGTATCAGTTCCAGCCCACCCTCCAGGCGACTGAAAGTGAGAGTAATTTCGGTAAAGTTTTCCCCAGAGGAAAACTTGTCTTGCGTGTGTATTCCCTACTGCGTGCTCGTGTCACGTGTAGAACGCACCCAATGTGACCGTCCATCCAGTGCGTTCGAATTGTTCAGCAAAAGAATTAAATCCATCTCGACAAGCGATACGTTACCATCGGCGCACCATGGTAGATGCCAGAAAGCAACACGGAGAGCTGAACTTTGCACTACCCATCATGCTGCAGCAGGACGACGATTTGAATCGTACCACCAAACTCCCCGGAAACGGTTCACGCCTAGTACTCGGGGACAAGATTACGGAGTGTTGGGTAGGTGAAACGAAACAAAAAGAACTCCCGACGAAACTGAAAGAAGAAACACCATACCGTACACGGTGGCGGCAAGTGAAAAGCTGTGAAAATGAGGAAAATTTATGAGCTTGATACCGGCACTCTTAATCTATTTTTGAAACATGGCCTTAAAGCTTAAATCGATGTAATGCTCAAGCACTTGCTCCGGGCCATGATGAATGTGTTACGGATGTAGTTCTTCCCAATGGCAGGGTTACTGTACATTGGAGATGAAGTGAATGTGGTTGAATTTTATGTTAAAATGTTTATTCTTGCATCAAGAATTTATTGTTTAAACTACACTAATATTTCATTTTTGTATTTCAAATAATCAATAATGTTGCTAATAATAACTTGTTTATTTCATCACATCGAACCCTGCACTGCTGGTAGCAAGGTAACTTCTATTGCACCTATCCGTTTCATTACTCTTACTCTCGCTTCTTAATTTCTGCTTGGTAAATCCATTTCCATCACCGTCCAACTATGGCGGGTAGCGTAACAAAATGGATGAGAAAAGTGATTTCCCTGTGTGGAAGTCACTCCCACTCTGACGAACTGCCTACACACACACACACTCCCCAAGCACGATCTTACAAATGAATCATTCTGAGCCGAAAAGAAGTGAAAGCATTTGCTTCACATGTCAGCCGTGTCCCCCATGTCGGAGCAAGCATATTGATGACAGAATAAATTTATTGAAATAAATTAAATGTATTTATTCGATAGCGATTGGGGAAGTACTTTGAGGTATTTAGAAGAAATGCACACTCCACCGGAAGGGAGGTTTGGTTCTTCTGGGAGGGCGAGGGAAAAAAGTAGGAACGGAAGTTTTGCCGCATTTGTGCTACACATCCGGATGTGACACTTGTAAAGAGATATGCCGCCTGCAGCGGCAAGCGATGCCGGAAGGGAGAGAGTGAAGGTGAGGGCGAACTCGCGTGATGTCATGTTAAGCAGTTGTTAACACGTGTTGCATTACGTTAATGATTTTTTTTATCACTTGGTTTAGAGCGATGCGACCATAAATCTAACTTAAAAGCCTAGAATGCTTAGACGCTTAATGTACTGCCCAGCGTATCAAAGTTATTTTCGATGCAACTAAACTACAACACTGTTCATAATGTAGTGCACCATTTTAGGCTAATTTGTACATAAACGATTAAAAAAAAGGTTTTTAAAAATACTTAACAATGAAATCATTTTATATGTGTGTTTCCTCCCATTAATTCTAACAAACGAAAGATTTATTAACATATAATAAAAAAAAAAACATACCACAATAAAAAATAACAAATAATCAAATCCAAATCAAGGCAAACATATAAAAAAAATGAATAAACAGTATCATAAACAATTGAACAGTTAAATAAAACAATTAAATAAAATGTAAACAGTTCAATAAGTAAAGAGAACATAATAATTACATCAATAATTAAGATGAATAACAAATAATTATTTGAACTTAATTCTTCGACACACGCGGTGTCGACCATACGGCTACGTAGCCGTCATAATGGATAAATAAATAAATAAAATAAATAACAAATAATTATTAGATAAATTCGTTAAATAAAAAAGGCATACGAGATGAACTAATGGATGCACAAATTTATGTTTTCCTGAAGAACAGCAGAACTGCATTGCAGAATAATCAACGGTATGGAAAGCATCTTATCAAAGAACGGCAAAATTATTGATAAAGCTAAAACAGAAATGATTGGTTTGCTAATTTATAGATACATTGAGGTAAATGACTTCAATCGTAATAAATCGTAATTCAATCGGAATAAAATTAACAAAGCAATTAATACAATATGGTCTCTCGAGTGGATGATTACCTAAGCCTGGAGTTGAACCAAACAGCCAAGTCACCATATTTTTTGCAAATTAAACCTAAATTAAGTACAATTAAATAAAATTAAGTCCTTAACACAACTTTACAAACACCTGTTTTTTTTAAGAATAAAAAAAGAGAAGAAAAAAAACTAAAAGAGCTAGCTGAAATTGATGTAGTAGAAATTTATAGACGATAACGAAACACTTTTTTGGAAAACAAGCAAAATTATAATTTTACTCAAACTTTGACAATACGCAAAATTCCTTCTTTTAACATAACTATATGAATGCAAAATATGTTTCTACACTATTGCAATGACTTCAAAAATCGCTATAAATACAAATAGCTTAAGGCAACCTTTATAAACGTAAATTTATTTTTGAATAAATTTTTGTTTATCGCTTTGGCAACAAGCCATGAACTTTTTATAAATATCGGACTTAATTAACTTTACATGGACAGAAAAAACCAAACATTACTGCAATGTTGCGTACTGTTAAATGATACCTACTAGTTAAATGACACTCATCAATTTGTTTTGGAAGAAACAGAATACTTAAGCAAATGGTAAGGTGTGATGTCATCAGCGACTTGAAGAGCTGTATTTCACCTCACAAGCAGATATCTTTGCATAGGCGAATTAATACTCCTACCTTTTTTGTAATTTTGTTGATTTTGTTGTTAGTAACACAACAATGTGAAATGCTTAATTGACTCCCAAGTAGTTAATCTTAGACAACTTTTCGGTTACTTCGCCTCCAAGCTTGATGACAGATTCCATCGATAAACGCTTATGGGCAATTGTGAGAAGCTTCTTTTTTATCATTAGTTTAATTTTTTTATACCTTCAAACATTTTTCGATTGTTAACTCGAAAAACGAACACAAATACGAGTAAAGATAAATCATGCTTTAATAAAACATGCAAAATCAAAAATAGAAAAGTCAAACAGCTCGTTGCTCACCAAAATAAACAACTACAAATATAATATCACCAAACGAAAAAGGTTTAATCATTGTTAATAGATATATTATTCCGTTAATCTAATCACAGGAAGACCTTCAAGATTGTCAATCCGGTTCTAATCTCAACTAATAAGCATCCTTTTCGGTGAGTTTCAACCAGACTTGACGCTTCCGATTTGTTCACGAAGAAGAGATACGGCAAGGAAATTTATTGTTCGCAATGCCTTTGAAAGCGGCGTCTAAGCAAACCCAGCCACTCACAGGCGCAAAGGTTTATAACACTTTGCCGAGAGCGCGGCGTCAGACTCTAGGCCCCAGTCGCAGGGATGTCGTTTTGCCGCAAGGATGGAAGTTGATTAGAAAACCAGTTAATTGAGAGTCCCCGGATCCCGGGAATAACACAAACGATAAGTGCGCTGTCGACTGCCGAAACGCCGAAAAGATGTACCGGGGTTGACCGTATAGACCGTATATAGAGACATCATAAAATCGACGACTTCCAATAAATTTTTCCCTCCGGTCTTCCGCGTCTACCGAAAAACAAACGCCAATGGTACCGCGGGGTCGACGGCAGGACCGAAACGCCCGGGAAAGGCATAAAATCTTACCAAAACGCATAAAAGCAAACGAACGAAGGGAGGGAAACACGCAGAGAAGCAATACCGAGCAATAGAATTTGTTCAAAGAACGGTTCTCTAGATTGAGACAAAGCACCGTAGAATGAATTAGAAAAGAAGAAGGACCCGTTCTCTGTCGGCAAATCTAGGCGTCATAGACAGTGCCGGCGTCTTTGGAACTGTCGATGTTCCGGTTTTTCCCTTTCTTCTTTTTTTCTCATACCGCCATTCGAGATTGAAGTTCACTAGCGGCATCTTCACGGCACGGAAAAAAGGGGTTTCTTACCTGTGCCGGCAGTAGTTGGCGCGGTGATTTCTTTCCTTTGGGATTTCGAATATTCGGGAGATTCGTTTGCGCGAACAATCTTTCCTTCATCGTCACCTCTGCCATAATCATCTCTTTACGAGCTCTAATTGACCTCGTAAAATTTTTAATGAAAACCATTCCTCACCGAACACACCCGCCACGACTCGGCATTCGTTTCGATTTGGTGGCGACCCTGACGCATAGACACCATTGGAGCAGGACAAAGTTTAACTCCCTCCAATCCATCTCGTCGCCATTCGCATTCGGCAAAATGGGAACTCATTTGAAGTGCTCAGAAAATGATGTGAAAATAATTATCTTCGTTAGGAAGTGTCTAATAGGCAACCTTCGGTGCAGATTAGTGTCTGAAGACTTCGGAAGAGTCATTTTACCCGCCAACGCAATCACACGTCCGGAAGATGCATCCAGCCGGTCGCTTCGGGCTTGGAAGATTGTTCGCATGTTTGACGCTTAGTTTAACTCTGCTCCAGCTGCACTTCTGCTTCCGCCTCGTCCGCACCGTATCAATCTCGCCCACCATACGAGGGCACATAATCCAACACAACACGCATACATAAATGCTGTGAGTAATTTTCCACAAAATTAACCTCAACCTCATAATCGACACAAGCATGGGTGGAAGGGGAGTGACAGTTCAAGCTCTCGTGGCGATCATGGTGGTGTGAAATGTGGACACGCCTTAACGCGCCCGAATTTATGATGATGATGATGATAACAAAGAGGTGGGCGTGCGAAAACACCAGTTCCAGTGTAAATTGATTATGCTATCTATGCACCGGAATGCATCAAATTGCATTCTATAGCGATCGGTATTATTGAAGCTCCGGGGTGTGTATTGTGTCTTAAGCAGACTTTGAGCCAGGGTATCAATTTAGATATAGAAACTCATAGGGTGATATATTCAACGGACTGTGTTAGACGCATGACATAAAATTGAATCGATTTGTTGTATAGACGGGAAGAACTTCCCCAAAGGGAAAGTTTAAACTTAAACTCGATGGTTTTTTTTAGTATCTTTTTGTACCAAACAAAAAAAAAACTTTACTTACTCCTAGTAACGGTTTTATGCAATAAGAAGACTTCAACAAAAGTATTTCCTTAAAATTGTATAAAAGAGGACCTCAAAATAAAGAAAAAAACATCACTATAAGCTCTCCCAGAAGAGCATCATTTATAAACATCGTTGTAACTAGTGATCGGAACTCCGGAGTAGATTCACGAATCTACTCCAACTCCACGTTTTGAAAACCGACTCCGACTCCGATAGAACTCCAGAACCGACTCCGGAGCTCCACTCACTCCGTAGTACTCCGGATACGACTCCGGGTGCTCCGATCAACTCCGGAGTGCTCCGATCGACTCCGGTTGCTCCGATTGACTCAGGAGCACTTAGTATACAATGCAAATCTGGGGAAGCGGGCCAATTGTAGTTTCAGATAATTATTCGCCTGACGTTCTTGTTTTTGGTTTTGTTTTTGAGTTTGAATTTGCTGAGGCTGATGGAACACGGGAATTACCACATTTGTCGTTTGGAGTTCATTGTCATCCAACCACTACATTTAAAAGGCTAAACATTCAACCGTACCATATTTCAAAACTTTCCAAATCTGCTCTGTTATGTTTGCAAATACCTTCTCAGCAACTGAATTTCTCCGCCAATGGATTGCACATCTATGCTAAGTGATTCAAACTTGCACAATGCCGAATTAAATGTGAAAATTATATGGATTGAGACCCTGTAACAAAAATA
>KI423529.1:0-10746 GCA_000473375.1 Anopheles culicifacies | reverse complement strand
TTTGTTGATTATAAGTGTATATAAAATGATTAGTGTGTGTTATATAAAATGATCAAAAAACCATTACTAGCCAAAATATAACTAAAAGACATGGACATTTATTTTAACGCAACCAAAAGATGCAAACTATCTCCATTTAAAACAATATTAAAGAGTTTATCGGGTTTCTTAAAAAATTACCCAGTAAATTATCAGTTGTAACAATTTCTACTGGGAATTGAAAATATGTAAAGCATTGTTAATTGTAATAAAGTAACTGCATCCAGTTTCTACATTGCTGATAGAATAGCATAACTATTTCTTCTTCTGCGCCGCCTTGAATGGTCTTGGCTAGCCATTTCCGTCCCAAGAAACATGTGATTGTCAGCAATACGTACGGGGAAACGATCCAAATGAGATTAGATATCCTCTCCTGCCTTATGATGGCTACTGCCAACTTTACTATGAGATAACGACCTGGTGAAGCATTGTGACTCTAGCAAATCTGCAAAAAGACATAAAAAAGAGCTTTGTTCTGGCCTCGCAAATGCAGAAGAATCTGTGAATTGCAACGGACCCCGCGAGATCATTAAGTCTCCATGAAATCATTCACTGCGATTGAAGTAAATTGTATAGAAACTCGCCAAATTATGCGAAAAGGCTACAGGGTAAATCATGATCAAATGCACATAATTATTACACTGTCTGAGATTTATAGCGCTAGTGTCAATTTTTTACCAATGGGGACATAAAAAACTGTGCACTTTGAATTAAATGCATTTTTTTATCAATTTTAAAATCGAGAACAAATAAAATGAGCGATGTATGTATGTGAAATTCTAAACATACTCTGGACACTGTGCAGGGAATGTAAAGTTAACCCCACCATTATTTTGCATACTTTAGAAAAGTATCCAAAAATTGTATTTTCAGATATTACAATGCCTTTTCTCGGCAGAACATGGCATAACTATCAACATAACTCGATCAACATAGAGCCGAGCCAGGCAATGTTATATGTTTCCTTTCAAACAATAAGTACCATTAACCATCATTTGGGGATATTTAATAATTTGTAAAAGATTTTGTATGTTCCAATGCTTCAGAACACCATTTTAGACTCTTAGTAGCCACCCTTAGTACTATGAAACGTACTAATAATTAGATCAGACCTGCAAATATGATAATTACAGATTAATGAATAAACATAATTGTTCAAGTGTAAAGTGTTCGTTGGCTCCAATCACTTCAAGCGTAAATTAGCTGTTAATGTATGAACGCAGGCTATAGTTCTACATTTTACCCATTCTAATTATCAACATTGATTGGGTTACCTCAAGTAACCCATATACTGTATTACCATTCATTTGAGAAGATAAGTAAAAGTTAAAATTTTATTCAAAATCATATTTTTAACGGACATAGACAGGAAGTCAACCCCATGCAGCAAAACGTAATTTTTATGTTACGTAATAAATAAAAGTCCCCTTACTAAATATGTCGTTTGTTTGGTCGATATTGATTCAAAATATCTTAAGTGCAATATATATTTTTTTTAAAGCTCGATATGCCCCTCTATAGTTCAGATATATATTTTTTTTAACATAAAATACATTTATGCACAATAAATTAAATAAAAAAAAGTAAAATAAACCTCTAGCTAGTTGTTTCTGCCTTAAAGTAACTTAATCGTCTCTATTAACAATAAATTCCACCCAGACCCTCAAAAGTGAATAGATAATGGCCCACGTAACTAGCTGAAACGGGCTTTAAAACGTCATTAAACGCAACAAAATCAAATCGCCGATTAGATCGCAACGATAAACATAATTTCATTACTTTGCGTACCAGACCGTTTTCGACTTGATAGCATACGGCGCAAGCAGTTCCCAATCGCCGTCACCGTTACGGTTCGAAAATTAGCACGTGCCTGAGCGTGAACGTTCGCGCTCCACCCCTCCCAAATTAATGAACAAATAAATCGGGACACAAATACCGCACCACTCAGTTTGCAAAACGCGAACTGGAAAATCAGACGCTTGGAAAATGCAGACAGGCGATAAATACGATTGATTCATGCACGAAACGTGCAGCCATTCATTTTACAACGCACTGAACCGGATGCTAACGGCCGTGTTGATGAGTTTGTTTTACCACGCTGACACATTTCGCGAAAGCTCCCATCATAAATATGTGTCCACGGTGTAAGAGGACACGCGGTACGCGGTTGAAAGATATGGTCTGTGGGACGTGGTACATCTGCCGGCGAAAGTTCTGTTCGCTTAGAAACCTCAACGATTGACTTAGTGTTGTTGCTGCAGCGGTTGTATGTTAGCTTAAGCTACAACTGCTAACGATAATATATACAAGGATGAATAGATCCACACCAGGTAAAACGGTAAGACACGGTGTATCGCATTTCCTGGTCGCTTTTCACTTCCGACACCATCGTCGGACACTTCCCCGTCATTGGAATCAAATATATCCGGAGGCATGATGTGATGAATGTGAGATGCTTACCGCGCATAAACAGCCACGTGTAAATGTGGCTGTGTGTAAAGAAACCACCTGCACAGTAGTACCTTCCGTGTGCCGTGGAAACAAACGGTGCATTCAGCGGGCAAAGTGCATCATTAGCTATTCCGGATGGAGCGTCAGGCATAACTCACTAATGCATAAATGTTATTAAGTAGGCTTATAGTATTGAATTTTAATTAATTTGTTATAAAATGGAAATTCAATTAGGCTCCACATCCGTCGAAAGCTTGTTTACCTATCGTGTCCACTGCACAGCAGGGTAGCGGGGCTTCACTAAAACCATGATGACTGAAGCACAGCACTGACAGAGATGGCGGTTTGGCTAATCAAACGGTTGCATGTAGCGGTGACCTTTCCAGCGCCATCCCGGGATCCACGGTTTCCTGTGAACTATACACGTGTCCGATGCCCAACACGGTATCGGTACATCTGTTGTACATTAAAAGTTGACAACCGTACGACGGTATCAATGAACCATAATCCGGCGTGAGGATCATGCTGTTGCAGCACCGGATTTACACGGTGTTCATTTCGAATCATCAATTATGCTAAACGCTGCACGGGAGTGACTTTTGCAATGTATAGTTGGAATGGCAAACAGAACAGGCTAACAGAGAGACAATAATTAACATCCTTTGGTGCCCAGTCGGAGCGCCGATTAGAAATTGCGTCAATTATGGTTTTATATTATTGGCATTTTATAATCTGTTTTGAACGAATCCATTGTTATTTAAGCAGTTACAATAATCATCAATAACGTATTGATTACAGGATTAATAAGGTTAGTTTTTTGTAAATAGCGCGGAATAGTTAACTTATGAGAGATCATTGGAGTTCAAAATCAATGTCTAAGTGTTCATGGTGGCTCAAGATCCTAAAAGTAGGTCACTCACTGTGCTATCAGACTCCTATATACGATTAAGCAGGGATTTTGACTCTGTGAGATATAATAAACCCTGGCAATGCAGATAGTCAACCATTACTGTAGAGAAGGTTACTCATAACTTGATGTCGATGCAGACGTTCGGACATATCTTCAATCTAGTTCAACGGCTTATCATCCCCGCTCCATCGTTTTGATCACATATCCTATGAACATAGAAGATCAAGTATCTGTCATATCATGTCTCCCATATTTTAAAGTGTTCTGGAAATTCTGAAAAAATCGTAATCAAGAGTAACCTTACCAACTGTACGATGAAAGTACAACGAAACAGAATACGAATTCCAGGCTACGGTTAGCTGTTAATGTCATGAGAATGACACCGATCGACCAAGAGTAAGTATGACTGACCCATTTTTAGGAAATGTGGTGATATCGATGCAACTATCATGAAAGCCGGCATAACGCATTGGCTGGCGGCTAATATAGACATTTGAGCACTTCAGCATTTAACTTGAGGGATCTTGGCCTGTCATTTCTGAGTTGTTTTTACCTGTATCAGGACAGTCAGTCGCAGTGATGGATTAAGCTCTTTGGATGCCCTGGATGCTTAAAGGAATTGACTCCCAATCTTGTGAAAAATTGTTAGGGTGATGATTGATCTTCAAGGCTCACGTTCGAGCTTTAGGATCTCTGGCAACTTGAACTAAGCTAATCCATATTTGAAAATAATGAATGACTAAAGAACAGAAAGAAGAGAATTCAAAATAGTGATCTGCTAACTAAGTCAGAATTAATGAATGATTAAAATCAGAAGAATAAATTCATTGATTCAAGACATCATAAAGAGTTCACATCGAGCAGTACATGCTCCGAGGAGATTGTGACGCCGGTCTTCGAAAGGGGTAGACCAAAGTTCTAATCCCACTCGGACCGTTCCCCGAACGCAGGATTGACTATCCTGTTACGGGTACATTTAAGTCACGGAAGCCAGAAATGACAGGCCAAGACCTCTCGAGGTGGTAGAGCCAATGAAGAAGAAGAAAAAGAAAGAGTTCACAAAGAGTACCGAATTCCTAATAAACTCATGAAAAAGTTATGTAAGATGCTACAATTGGATAGTTAAATCGCAAATGTTGCTCTTTCTATTTACCTAGTAATAGAAGGCAAGCAAAACACTTACAAGTTTGAAAATAAAACTACACAGATCTTGATCACTCAATTTATGTACTTACTATTGTTTATTACGGTCTATTGCCCTATTTTATTAACTAAAATCATGTTGTCATTGCGATGTAATTCACCAATGAGATTTTATACTCATGAGTGAGTTATACTGTAGAGAGTGAGTATAAAAGCAGTGAACGAGTAAAAGTCAACATCGAGAGTTAAATAATCAATGAGTTATTTAACTCATGTGTGAGTTAACACACAATGTAAGTGAGAGGCTAGTCTCACGGAAAGTTATTCATCGAGCTTTAATTCTTTAAGAGTGAGTAACAGATTTAACTCACCATTCTAATGTATTCACGTAGATCTAATTCACGTTACAGAATGGTTATTCCCATCACTAGATCAGAACCAATTCTGAAGATCATAGGGGGTTGTCATTCGAAAGGACTAACAGCTTTGAGTTCACGAAAGGTTCTACACAACAGATAAATAGCTCTGATTGCTCAAGATCAAGTTTATGGATTTTATTCAATAGAAGTGAGTGTAGACTAAATGGATTATCGCGATGCAGTAGAACAACTCTACGTTTCTGCAACATACATAAAGTTCAAAGCTCACGAATTTTATTACGGTACATTGATGATCGTGAGTAGGATTTTTGGCTAAATAATCCCATTATACGAGTACTGTAAATGAGCATAGAGATCCTCAACAAAGCACTGTTATTCGTTGTCTTTTGAGGTAAAATTTGCAGACATCAAGTTAATAAACATTTAGTGACATGCCATTGAACAAAAAAGAGTTATTGAAGACATGCTTTCATCATCGACCCTATGTATCTCGAGTGTCATAACCTTCAGGAACAAGGGTACATTTAACCCATGAATAGAGTAATCTAAAACTGGGCGTATAACACGTCCTTTAACAGGTCCACCAACACTCCACCGTCTGACGTATGGAACAAGAAATTCGTTTTAGCTCAATTTCGTCATTAATATTTTCAATGCCATCATAAAAAAAATATACGATATCCCACACGCGAAACCATTGCCCCACAAAACAAATCACACATCGAAATGAAAAGGAAAATGTTCTATTACTGCTCCACTTTTTTGCGTTCCCCGTTCCGAACTCCAGAATGTCCCCGTTTGTTCTGGCCGTGCGAGGTGATAAAATAGCTCTACGGTGCGCCAACAGTTCCTCAACCAGAAATGGGGTGTATGATTAATGTTTCGACATCTACCGAGCCGACCCGGGCGACAGATTTATGGCATTTTATTTCACCTCACTTCACGATGAGCTTCTTCCTAAAAGGCTTTTTGAGAGGGGGGCGAAGCATTTGTTCTTTTTTTTATTTTTGCCTTACGGTGTTTTGGAATGCTTACGAGTCCGGTCCCCAAAACTGAGCTTTATTGCACCCGAAATACGACTGGTCATGGTGCCATTTTTGCTCCATTTTCTTACACTTTCTCCCTTGCCGGTACCTACGCCCACCATGTGGCCCCACGTGGATATGGGTGCGTTTGGCTGCGCCCACAATTTTAGCAACGTCAGCTCACCACCATCAAAATGACGGACAGTTTTGGTGTCAATGTTTGGCCGAGAAATTGCTGTACATTTACCCTTTTTCTTCGTTTTCGACCAGCTTTTGAAAAGGGTTTTCTGACCGGTCCACTTTTTCTGCCTCCTACTCTCGGTGGAGTGGAGAGTCCGAGATTTTACCCGTGTGCCAAAGGATATATGGTGTGCGGTTCGGTGCGAACCATGAAAAAGGGAACGATTGACCTCCCTGGACTAACCGATTGCCCATATCACAAATCATTGCACCTAATCGCATACGGATACGTGCCAACGTGTTCCGAGCGATGACGAAGACAACAACAAAAAACACAAGGTATTCTATAGGCCAAAACCCATAAAACGATCGTTCACAGGCATCATGAAGGGGAAAAATGACGACCCTTGAAACGAGATATAGCGCTCAACCGTTCTTATAGGCTCCAAAATTGTGAGCTCCACTCGAGGAGGGGTTTGACAAAATGTGTGAACTTTTCGTGTGATAAAATCTAACTGCCAAAAATGATTATCCCAAACGCCTTTACTGCCAGTGCGTGGATGCAATCAACTGTTTAATGTATTTTCGTGTTCAAGTGGGCAGTTTCAGCCGTGAGATTAACTCAATTAGTTCAAGGCATAGGTTCAATAATTTATTTATTGAATAATGAATTAATCATGTAAAATTTAAGAGACCTTTATTTTATTGACACCATCATGTATACGATTGTTTCTATTGTCACGTTTGCAAACACTAATTTGGAGACACCTATTGACAATTTTAATTTTTTTGTACATGAGTTCTAAGTAGAAATTTTTATATTAACAGGTTTTCCACAGCACAAAAAGATACAACTTGAATGGCATTAAAGCTCAAATAGAATGACTTATCCAGATAAAGTTCAGAAACTCTCAAAATTATGTCTTCTTTTTTGGACTGCTCTTCGAACCACTTCTCAGATCTCCAATCTTTTTCCAGGAATCTCGCTTCTGGGATGCTTTCTTACATCCATGACTGCATCTGATCTTCCTTATGGACGATTCTACCTGTTCCAGTTATGATCCTCCACGAACGGGTCGCTGATCAGCACCTTCTTCTTGGTTAGGTTTGAGTCCGGCATTCGTATCGATTCTGTATAGACCACCGTCAGGATGTCTGAATCGCCAAACAACTTAGTTTACTCGTGATTTATTCTCGTTATTAACATGCCCTGCTCATACACATCGCCAAAGATAATCCTTAGTACATAGTGGAATCGAATGGTAAGCACGATTCCCTTGTGCAATGCATCTACGAATTTTGCTGATTATGGACTTATTGGAAGTTACGATCGTTTCAAGGTAGTAGAACTCATCCACTACCTCAAAGAATTGGAAAGAATTGGTAGAAATTGTGCCTCGAATGGAAAGTGGCTAGTGCTTCCCATACCACTTTCCAATTCAGCCCTTGCTTCAGCCTCCGATCAAATAATTTTGGCTATTCTTTATTCCAGTGTTTTATCTGATTAAGTCCTTGTTTCGTTTTTTTTTTTACAATTGGTGCTTTTATTGAAGTTTTTGTTCTTTGCTGTTTTTGTTTTGTTCTTTGCTGTGCTTTGTGCTTTCAACGAAACACGATGTTTCATTAATCAATTTTATTGCTTTATTGTTTGTTTGATACATTTATTTTTTACATTTATTTACAAAATATATGTTTTGTTCTTTTATTGTACGTGTTGTTTTACGTATTCATTTATTTTTATTTCTTTCCTGCAGTTTGTATGAGATATGAGATATGTTCTGTTTGTTTTCATTTTCATTGCCACTTTTTTTTTATTTTAACTCGAACGATATTTTTTGTTAAGCGATTTTTAGTTTATTTTTTCTTTTTTAAACTGAAAAAGCTTTTGAATGTGTTTATTCGGCGAATTTCTCTACTAAATTTACCAATCTGTCTCACGTGTTAGACATGTTCTATGAAATAATGTATTACTTATCGGAACTTAATATCAATCTACTGCCAAAACCGCAGCCGACAACATAAATGAAACGCTGCCGCATAATTAAGCTCATCCTAATACTAACCCACTTCCGATTACATCGAGCACTCAGCCAAACCCGTACCCGAAAAACCCCCGTTTGCAGGGGCTCATCATGTCGAACAAGCTTATTAGTCCTCGAACACGTCGTTACAAGCAACAATGTAAAACCCGGCGCATACTCTACCTCAGCAAAACCGATAAAGATCGGGCACCGTCTGTGAAGCTTTAATCAGTCCGGCCCATCAACGCCGTGTGCTTTGAAGGCTCCGCTTCCTGTATGTCCACTAGGAAGGGTTTCATACCCCACCCAAAACCCCCGCTCTTCAACCGAGCGTGGAAAACAACAACAACAGCGGACCGAACGTGCTGGAACATCGTCCGAAACAACTGCTGCGAACGGTACGCGCATTCGCCTCTCGTGTGCACATCCTGTCAATTATCATATTTCACTCGGCAGCATTTCCTCATTCACTTCACGAACTTGAAGTGGCAGGTCCCTCCCGCGTGTCCATTGGCACGCACACACACATCGGTGAGCACGAAGCGCCGTACGTGCCGAAGAGCGCATAATTATGTGCAGACCGCTCGCTACCTTCCTGGCTACGGGGTGCCCAGCAAAACCAACAAAAACCGGCTTGGCGTGTGTATTACTCCTTTTTCTCTCCCGGAACGACTCAAAGGGTACTAGGTGGCAAATCTGTGTCCCCTTGGCTTCGTTATCATTGCAATGGCTTTTTCTTTTGTCACAGCCAAAGGCTTCGGCATCCAGTGGACCTTTCCAGGAACGTGGTGGTGGTTATGCAAATCAGCATACCAGTGACTCGTGAGCCGTTTCCATCACGCACAAGGACCGTTTCGTTGTACTAAGTGACAAATTGTTCCTTTTTTCCCGTATCGTATCTTTGCGCATCCTTTCTTTTTTTTTTCTTGACACACAGCGCGCATCAGGGATGCACGCAAAAGCGCATACAAATTAGATAATAAAAATAGATTAATACTTCACGAAACGTTTCCAGCAAAGAAATTCGGGAAACAACATATAAATTATAAAATACAAGTTTCATAATTCTATCGAACAAACTTAATTTGAAAACGCTTTAGAATAGTACAAACGAAAACAAACAACAACCTCACAATGTGACACACAATATGCCAACCAGAAACTTGTTTATTCCCTTCAGCTTTGTTCTCTGCCTCATTCATTCAATGCTCCATTTCCGTTGTTTGGTCTGCAGGTTGTGCGGGTTTTGCTTTTAGGCGCGTACGGATTTCCGCCCATTTTTCGCGAGTCTCGCGGCCAAACTAGCAAACAAAGATGACAATAACAACATAAGAAAAAAACCGACGAACCTTTTACTGAAAACCAACCTATTCTTCTCGCACATGAGCATGTGCCGTACGGAACATCGTGCTCAACAGCTTCATTCAGCTACGGCTAAATTAATTGTACGTCAAATATTAGACCATGCCTTGAAATTTGATATTATTTATGCATCAGGCAGATCGTCTCATCTGTGTGTATGTGTGTGCACAATAATCGACCAAGAAATATAATAGCGAATCATTCTGCTCGGTCGCGCACGGCAAAGGATGTGTTGTACCCGTTCCATGGTACGGTTTTCTTTAAATTGCTGGTAAAGAAAGAATTCTTTTCTTCAGACGAAGCGATTCTTTTGGGGTCCTGTGTGTGGCGATTCAAAATGCCGTCTTGTTCGGCCTGAAGCAATGTTTGGCAGCACATGATTAGAAGAGGCAGGAGTAGAATGCGTTGTGAATGTTCGCGGTAAGGTTTTAGTGGATTTATGTTACACGTACATATACTGAAGTTGTATGTTGTATACTGTTAGTTAGAATTTAAAAATTATTTAAACCTTCTGGACTTTGGAAATTGGTAAGGATCTTGCAAGATGTCAGAAGAAATTGACTCTTCTATAAGAGGACTTGAAACATAAAAATAATAACAGTCAAAATTCAAGAGATTGGTAAGCATAATGTTCTATGAAGCTTTGAAGAATACCATTTTGCACATATTTGAAATATTATTTACAATAAACTTTTTTAGATATTTCTGACATCATTTCTTTTTCTTGTTTGACGTAATGATCAATTCGGTCATGCCGGCCTAATAATAGTTTACATAGAAGACTGATTGAAACCATGTATAAGGATAGTCAGTTCTCATTACGGGGAAGCGGTTTGGGATTGAAGCTTGGTGTTGTCGTTTTAAAGATCCTGATTTCGCTATATTTTATTTCCACGCCGTTTTTCTTAACTATAAAAAATAATTATTAGTATGGAATAGTTTCAACTTCGGTTTTAGGAATTCACATTGAAAGATAGGAATCAGCAAATGAAACAAAACTTTATAAGTCATTGTGTGACGTATTTTAAAATGTTTTTGAAGAAGCATTATTGTACAACATATAATCATCAACATATAAAAAAGTTCAAAATATTCAAATATTGTATTTAGACTCCAACCCCAATATTATTTTAGACTGGGTTACAACAACTGGTAAAAAAACAACAACAGGGTTCACTTGATATGTATTTAAAACAAAAACCGTTAAAGAATATATTTAAATCAATTTTGGTTTG
>KI423528.1:0-22736 GCA_000473375.1 Anopheles culicifacies | reverse complement strand
TACGAGTCGTCTGTTAATGTAGTTCAAGTTTCGCCCTACATAACCTACACGCTTTCACCTTACACAGCGTTTATCGGACAAATCGGTAGAAGCTAATTTCCTTTAGAACGATCACCAACTAAACACATTGCAAAAGTGAAGCCAACAGGGAAAAGCTTCCATTTTCAATGTTTTGTTGGTTTTGTACACATTAGCACACCGTGGCAAAGAATGAAGGATTGCCAATGTTAGTCTCATTGGCAATCGTATCAGCACGAAGCTAAAACCTGATAACCCATTGCCATCGGGCATACAAAACTCGTACAGTCAGGGGAGAACCACCTTTCCCTTTTTCTCAATAACACCAATGGACGCACACCGCACTCGGGGAAAATCGCGCTAAAGAGAAAACTTCCCCAAAACCCTCAAACCATCCTCTGGACGCATTTCTGTTTGTGATTTAGTTTGACGTCGCGGAAAACCATCGTCAGCGTTTTCCCGCAAAGCGTCAGCATCGCTTCATTATCGCTGACAGCAGTGGGAGCCCCAAAGCCACCGTAATTCCTCCTCCTCTCTTTTCTCCTCCGTCAACTCCCCCCCCTTCCCACCCTCACACTGACAAAAAAGCATCAGGCAACCCCAAACCACCGACAGCTTCACACAATAATTCATAAATATTCATAATTTTCCATCGAGAAGATTTTCCTTTCATTTTCGCCGAGTTTGTCTCCCGCGGGGAGTGACGCAAAATATCACCAAGCGCAGGAGAAAAGCGTCTTTCCACTTCCTCCCACACGGTGGGGGGTGGGAAGGTCACTGTGATGCTACGAAACAGGGTGAGAACAATAAAAATCCGTTCCACCATTTGCTGCTTCCACAGTTTCCACTTGTGAGTGAGAGTTTTCTTTCAGCCTTTACCGCCTGCAGGCTCTAGCCGCACGGTTTTTATTTTTTCACTTTCCATTCCTTCACCTCATATGACTCGTTCTGCATTCTCGTGATGGTGCACCAGTTTTTATGGTTTTTCTTTCCTCACATTCCTCGCATGAACCTGGCGCACAAACGGCAAATGGCACACAACAACAGCATAAAAGCAGAGCTCATTCCTGTCGGATTCACATGTGCTTTACGTTTGAGTTCCTGGGCTGAGCCTAACCAACCAAACCCTAATGAATTGCTTGCAGCGATGGAAATCACCTGGTCTCCTCGCTGGCGTGTGAAATACCCCGATGCACACCTCCCGTGAGAACGACCACGGGCGCATATGTAGCGATATGCTTTTTTCCTGTACCGTTTTCATGCTCGATGGGTTGGAAAATTGTAGCTGGCGCGTGTGTGGCTACAAACCGCGCGAATAGACCAGCAGTACTAATGGGGTTTTAGACCTTCCAGGAACAAACCACCGACAAACGGACCATTTCATCATTTCAGCGACAATGATGACAGTAGCCCGGGCTACGTACAGCTGCTGCAACCGTTGACTTTCAAACAGCTTGACGTACCTTCGTTTGTCCTACCGGTTGCGTACGAAGACGAGCTCGACGGTTCCCAGCAACGCATCCAGTTGACGCATTGTTTGCTAATGTGGATCATAGGAACCTGGGCGCTGGGGACGCTTCACTTTCATGTGCTAATTCCGATCGAAGCTTGAAACGCAGGCTTTGGATTCACTTTCCTGCTGATTTGCATAATATTTTAACCCGTTTCACGAATCGGTGTCGAGCGCAGACGTCGAGCGGCTCTGGAGAAGCGGAGGATGGAGAAATATGCGGGATTCCATAATCCAACTCGCACAGCGCCGAAATAGAAATCGAGAAATAGCTCCAGATTTTCGTCGAATAACTTGTTACTTGTGCCGCCATTGAAAGCCCACCAACGCCAACAAAGATAATGAGTTAATAGGAATAGCCGATGAGATGACAGAGAGCGATATTTGGAGAAGGGTTTGGGAGTAAGAGAACTGGTAACTACGGACAAACGAGTTTGACGAGTAGAGAATCAATCTTCTTCTGGTGGTTCTGTGAAAAGCCGATAGGAACTACGAACTGCTCCTCCTCGCTTGGAAGGAACCCTTTCGGTGCATAAAGTTTGGTTCTCCGAACTCCGGCCCCAGCGATGAGTGTGTTCTGTCAGAAAGATAATCAGATTAATGGATCATTCTGAAGAAATTAAGTTCCTCCTCCTGCTCGGAAAACCAGCATCTTCCGCAGCCTTGGGTGAGAAAGTGAGTTCGGTGCTTCACTCCAGTCTCGATCCCGTACAGATCGTCTCCGATTCGGTTACTACCTCCTGGTTGTACCATCCCAGGCTGTTACCCTCCCTAATCAGCCGCTAATCGTAATGAACGAAAAAGGTGTCCCCCGGCCAGTTGTCGGCGGGGGACGGTTTTGTGAACGAGCTGCAAAATGACAAGCACGAGCACCTGCAGCACGAGCGCTTTCGGTCGGATTAATTTATCTTCGCGTTGGAAGTTGAAAGCAACCGAGCTCCCGGGTGGAGGCGGTGTACTGCCATTGTTTTGCGGTGTAGTGAGGTTAGCTTTATGTGTGCCTTTCTTTACCATCATTATGCTCCGAGCATTTTAGCCCGGAATGGACCGCACGGCAGGGAAATGGGGTTTGGGGTTTGTACGGTCGTTTTGTGAGCAACAATTGTTTGACTTAGAAAGTGACGATAGTAGGGAAAGGTGGAGTGACAGTTTGCTTACGCGTTTATTCTTCTAATGGTGAGTGAGGCACACTGTTTCACTTTGTTTCGCCCGCTGTTGAACGGCACAGATGGTTTTATGAGGCTGACAAATCTATCCTACCACCGCTCGTTAAGTGGCGCGATCGTGACAATGTAACTGGAGGTGCCCACAAATGACCATCGGTTGGAACGTTGTTCTAGACGAGAGCGCCACAAAATACGTCTGAAAAAGAAATCCCGTTCAATAATGCTAATGACTACGAGACGATTAAAAATATCGATCCATTTCGATGATTTTTCATTCTATTTTATCACTCCTCTTTCAACGCACGATCGAGATTGTGCCGCCAGGTTCTATCCGCAAGACGCAAGAAGCTGACGTCGAAGTTGATGAATGGTTTCAACTTAATTAATATTAATTTATGCCACACAGTAAAGATACCAGCCATGTGTGAGAACGAACGTTCCGATCGTCCGTTCGAATTGAGCCATCGATTTGTCGTTTCTCTAATGTGACGACCATTCCCGATCAGCAGTTGAGAATGAGCAACTGCCATAAAACGACCAAGACACAAACGCTTGATTAGGCAACGAAAGCAAACTACTGAAATCTGAACAGGATTCGATCAGCCTCTAAATTGTCGACTCGTTTCGGGTACAACAACTAACAACGCCAATTAAATTAACATATTTCACTGCCTCAAATAGCTCCCTTTCATAGAAGCGCTACAGCTTGACAACCATGAAAGCATGACTTGGACCTCCAGAAACCGGTTGATCTACGCGTTTTAGAGATAGGAATGAAGTTGTTACAAGAATTATTTGCTCTACATCTTTAAACAAGCAGAATTAAATTGATTTGAGTGTGCTGAAATGCTTTCTCCCCCTTCGTTTCCTCTTTTCAGCGTGCAAACTGTACTCCAAAAGTAATCTACGCACCAAATCGGACGGTGTACAGTTCCTGAGGTTAAAGGAAGACTTCCCCGTTGGTGGCGAGATTGTCTCCCTGTATGCGTATCCACGCAATTCGATCCTGATTCCGCGCACGGAGAACTCCAGTGATTACGAATACTTCAAGCTGAAGGAAATCAACAGTACGGTCGTGAGCGTCATCCTCAACCGTAGTCTGGACGGTCTAGTCGATTCCGATGATCCGCAAAGTATCCTCAAGTTTAGTGTGTTTTGCAGCGGGACGTCTGCTACCAACGCCAAACAGGATAATGTAAGTATCGTTACGGAAGCATCGCATTCAAGATCAGGCGATGTGGGATCAACTCCCAGTACTAACTATGGAAATTTGTTTTGTTCTCGCCCTTCGGCGATTTTGCGATCGGGCGACACGAAAAACACAACCCGCAAACCACTCGACCGGAACGGGCGACCAAACGCACATTGGTCACTACGTGCACGCACACCAACGGCAGCAGTCATCATTTTTTACAATTACTGTTTACATTGAAGATATTAACGATAATGATCCCGAATTTATCAATCTACCGTACGTGGTAACGCTCGACGAATCAACGCCAATTGAGACGGTGGTGTTTAATAGAATTAAGGCAATTGATCGTGATAAGCCAAACACGCCGAATTCCGACCTCGAGTATGCGCTAGCGGCAAAGCACATGAAGAGCGGCGACTTTCCGTTTCGCCTGGAAGGTTCCCAGCGGCCATCGTTGGTGCTGCAGCGACCGCTCGACTACGATGCCGGCTGGCGCTCGATGAGCGTACAGATCGTGGCGAGTGATCGGGGCAATCCGCCCCGTACCGCTAACGCCACCATCCGGGTGAACCTGCGCGACGTGGACGATCTGCCGCCGATCTTCACCCGTGCCCAGTACCGGACACGCATCAAGGAGTCCTTTCCGCTGACGGTAAATAGGGAGCGGTTGGACCAGTACACTGGTCGGAATACGTTAAAAGAGATTTTGTTTCACACCACATCTCATTCATAGGGCAAACCAATTCACATACCGCTGTACATTGAGCCACCGATCATGGCGTTCGATCAGGACTCGTTGAACGAAACACTCGTGTACGGCATAGTGGCCGGTAACGAGCGTCAACTGTTTTGGATATCGCCGGAAACGGGCGTACTGTTCCTGCAGAAAGAGATCGACCTGGACAGCGAAAGCCTGCCGGACAACACGTTCACGCTGCAGATCGAGGCACAGCAGATCAACGACCCAACGAAGAGTGCTTTTGCGCGGTAAGTAGCACGTGTTGGGAGTATCTGGGCGTAATTTCACTTTCGTTCGCAACAATAGGCAAGGAAATTATCATGACCCTATCATGCTCATACATCATCAAAAGCTGATACGGAGGAGCTTTTGGGAAGGGTGAGAAAAGTTTCTAATACTTTGTCTTTTTGCATCTTGCATTGTGGTGCCAACTTTAGTGTGGATATTGAGGTGATCGACTTGAACGATAATGTGCCCGAGTTTGAGGTGGATCTGTACAACATCTCTATCATCGAAAACCTTCCCAAGGGGTTTAGCATACTGCAGGTCAATGCTATCGATCGAGATCAGGTACGCTGAATTAGAGCTAAGACTTGGGACATATATTTGACCTCACCAATACATACTTACAGGGTGAGAATGCTGAGTTCTATTACTACCTAATGGACGAAGAACCCAAAGGTGCCTTCATGATCGACCACGGATCGGGATGGATTGTAGTACGGGATGAAACCTTCCTCGACAAGGAGCAGCGCAGTTCGCTCAAAATGAATGTACATGCTGTGGAGAGGATAGAGCAGTACGATCACAGCCGCAACTATGGGAAGGTACAGGTGGAGATCACACTTCTCGACACTAACGACAACACACCGGAGTTCGAGCAAGGCACACTGTACGAGTTCAAGACCCACTGTAATGCCACGATCGGATCGAAGGTGGGCCGAATACGAGCACTCGATCCGGACGACCTGGGAAATGGGAAGATACAGTACAACATCAAAAACGTCCGCCCGAACCTTGCCATCCCGTTTCAGCTCGATCCGGACACGGGAGACATACGCGTGTCGGAGCAGCTGACGTACGGTAAAATTGCATTTTTCGTCGAAGCGCGAGATCAGCCTCAGAATCCCTCGGAGTCACGCTTCAATGTAGCGCTAGTCACGATCGATATCGTCTGTCAATCGATCGAAGATATCGAGTTTATCGGTGCACCGTACGAGTTCTGGGTGGGAGCGGATGCTGCCATCGGATCATCCGTCGGTCAGATAAGAACCACCTTCGATATGGTTTCGGACGAGGAAATATTCTTCGACTTACTGCACTCCTATCCGGAAGGTGTACCATTTGCGATCGAGGAGCGGTCCGGCATTGTGACAGTGATCGAATCGATGGAGAAGTTTGATCGACGATGTTACGAGTTTGAAACGGTGGTGTCCTACCTGCCCGATTCTGCCGGTAAGAATGTGGAACAGCTAACGCCCGAAGCGTACAACAGTCTGGAGAAGATCATCGTGACAAACGTCACGATACACGTGATAAAACACAACTTCATGCTGCTGCGAGGCACCAATGCAACTCCGATCGAGTTCCGTGTGAAAGAGAACAAACCAAACACAATGATTGGACAGCTCAAGTTCCAGGACTTCCAGGAGCAATGTGATGCTGATGAGAAGGGACTGCCACCGTTGATCTCAGTACGGGGTGACAAGAATCGAGGCGATCGGCAAGTGTTTCAGCTGAACGGAGGAAAAAACCGTACTCGTTACGCACGTCGGTTTACACGCGATGTGTCCAGTCAGTCGAATTTCATCCGTTTGTATCCACTGGTGACGTTCGATGCGATATTTAGTTCGGCTGGAAACGGTACGCGAAAGGCTCGGAACTCCCGTAATCCTACCAGCGGTGTACAGTACTCACTTGTCAACAGCTACGACGTTGCGGATACGGTTCGTCTCACAAACGATGGCAAGCTGATGACGATTAAGGGTTTAGATCGCGAGAAACAGGATGTCCTACGAGTGACAATTATTGCAGAGTATTTCTACAAACAACGTACCTTCGCCGGTATCTACCAGGTGATCATAGTGGTCGAGGACGAGAACGACAATCCACCGACGTTCAATCAACCATTTTTCCTCGGCGTAATAGCGGAGAACTCTCCGATCGGGACAGAGATTGTGTTGAACAACCCAATCATCATCTCTGACTTGGATGCGGCCGGACCGAACAGTGAGTACGAATTGCTGCTTTCCGGCGAGTCGAACTCGTTCGTGGCTCAGTTCTCCAACTCGACACTCTCGAACTACAACAAGACGGTGGCCCACATATTCCGTAACCTACAAATAGCTAACATTGATCCTGGAGATTCTAGAATGCGCCCGGAATATCGCCCCAACAAACAGATGGAGTACGGGAACTCTAGTACACCACACTACAACATCCTGTTCATGGGTCCCAACAAGCTCGACCGTGAGGAGATAGAGAGTCTTACACTGAAAATGATGGCCACCGATCGGGACAATCTGATGTCAGAGGTAGAGCTGAAGATTCTCATTCTGGACGTAAATGATTGTGCGCCGGTGTTTGAGCGGATTGCCATCTTTCGCAAGAGTCGCTGTGAAATGATCGAAAACACAAGCGATCTGGAGCTGATGTACTTGGACGAGATCGAGACGGAGGTGCTGCCTGAGTTTCTCGACTCGAGCCTAATGGAGATGAGCAGTCGCGTTTCGTACGGAGTGGAAAGCTTATTTGAGATGGTCCAGTCGGCTCCATATGTCGGAATGCCACGGCTTTATGACAGCCAATCGGTTATGGTTAATCGAACCGCTGATCGAGAGAACCTTACGATGCGCCGAAAGCTATACAAACAGAAAGTTCGTCAACGGGGGCGTAATACTCGAGCCGTTGCAAAGAAGTCGCAGCTAAAGTTCGCTCTTCCCGAAAATGTTGAGATTGGTAAGGTGATCTTTAAGCTCACAGCGAATGACGACGATTTCGAGAAAAACTCCAAAGTGTTTTATGAAGTCGTTGGACAAACGGAAGTCAACAGTGGAGAGCGAGTAAGTTACTTTAAGATCGATCGCAACAATGGAGAATTACGTGTAGCGAACCGTTTAGTGCCGGAAAGCGATGTAAAGCTAAACATCACCGCCAAGGATGTGGGCGGGCTGTCCGATATGCTGCAGGTACAGTTCCGGGTGTACGACGTCAACGATAATGCGCCCGTGTTCGAGAAACAGTGGTACACGTTCAACGTAGACGAAGGCTCGTATCCGATTACGGGCAAAAGGATCGGACAGGTGCGAGCTAACGATGAAGACACTGGCATGAATGGGAATGTGACGTACATGCTGCTCACTGAAGGAGACCAGAAGATACCGTTCTCAATCGCACCACTAGACGGTACGATAAGGGTCAGTGGCGAGATTGATCGCGAAATGGTGTCTTCCTATCGATTTCGGGTACTTGCTTCCGATAACAACTTCGATCTGAAGCTTTCGGCCATGGTAGACGTAGAGGTGATCGTTATGGATCGCAATGATAACAGTCCCGAGTTCACGGCGTACGACGATCTAAAAAGTGATCGTAACAACATCAAACGACTTCCAGTGTACGTTGCGTACCTCGACGTGAATGCAAAGGTTGGAACCTTTGTCAAACAGGTAATGGCGCGCGATAGTGACTTCCGAGAGAATGGAAATGGACTGGTGATCTATTCGCTCACCGGTCAGAGTGATGTGCTGCAGTTCAGCATCGATCCAAAAGATGGTGTAGTGACGACAGCTTCAAAGTTTACACCGAGCGAAACAAATAGAAAAACGTACGAACACCTGAACGTGACGGTGGTGGCATCGGACTTCGGTACACCGCCACGGTCTAGCATGGCGCTTCTGATCGTAAATCTGCAGGGAGATGCACTTCAAAAGCAACCAGTCGAAGATAAACCGCCACTGTTTCCGTACAAGTATTATGAGATCGAACTGCGAGAAAATGATCCTGCACCACGCATTGTGTTGAATGTAACACTTTCGAAGCGTTACACCAGTGATCCGTTCCGATGGGAAATTGTGGGTGATACGTTTGACGATCAATTTCGTATTGACGAAAGGAACGGTTCACTGTGGTTGTTGCGTCCCCTCGATCGGGAAGAGCGAGACTCGTATGAGGTTCGCATCAGGGTGCAGAAGGTGAAGCGCGAAACGCGAAACATTCCTAGCGTTCTGTACGCGCTGGAGAACCCCGTCAAGCGGAAAAGCAATCGACTGTACGATAACGAAGTGGAGATCATGATCAAGGTAGTGGACGTGAATGATAATGCGCCCGTCTTTCGGGACAACTATGGACCAATAATCTCGGTTGTGCCAGATACGGCAAACTATGGCTATGCGGTCATGAAAGTGGAGGTACGTTACACGTTGCAAGATTACACACAGAATTGGATGAGGAGTACGTCTAACTGATCTTGATGATTTATTCTCTCCCCAGGCCACAGATGACGATTCCGGAAGCAATGGTGAAGTTCGCTACTCGCTTCTGAACGAGCCGGCACGTCTGTTTGCAATAGATGCGCACACAGGACAAATACGATTACTTAACTCGCTGGCAACGTTCAAGGAGAAAGTGTTTGGGTTCGACGTAAAGGCAACGGACCGTGAGGGTGCGGACGATGGTAAGTCCACTATAGCGAACGTGTTCGTGTACGTACTGCACGCACATCAGGAAGTGTGTCTGATTTTGGCCGGTCTGCCGGTGGACATCGAAAAGCAGCTAAGCATGATCTCGTCCAGTCTGAGCACTGCTACCGGCTATGACATTCGAATACGAGCGCTTGAAACCAATCCCAAAGTGGACGATGCGTAAGTAACTTAAGAATGTTTTGGAAAATTTTGTAATTAATTTTTCACACAATCATTTTCTTTTTAAAGGACGAATCTTTATCTCTACGCCATCGATCGTAAGACCAATGGGTTGGTTGAAATGACCGAACTTCAGAGGTAATGCTAACAACTACGTTACTCGTGTGATGCACATTACTGACTATTCTTCAATCTCGCAGGTCACTAGCCCGGTTAGACATGTCCAACCTAAAACCGAACTTACCCATCATCGAGCTCACCGAACTGGCAGTCAACTCGATCGAACCGCACTCTTTCGATGCAGGCGGCATGAAAGGTATTGAGCTGGCGACGGTAGTAATAGGAGGATTAATTTTTGCCGGCGGTACTGCGACAGCGCTCTGCATAGCGTGTGCACGCTATAGACGGTTGGTATTAGTTGTTAAAATGTATTGTTTATCGTCTCATCTCATTCGCACCTCACTCATTTTGCACTTCTTCACCATCATTATCACATCATTTCATCAACAGCTACACAAGATATTGAACATTCTGCACCTCCATTAGATCACCTTTTGAATAGAGTAAGATCACTAACACATATAAAAGAAGCGTGATTATTGTGAAAGCCATCCTCAAAATTCGTTATTGTAACATGTGATACGATAGACGTGCTGGAATTTGGGTCTTTCTCATGAACGATGTTATTGCCCAGCAATGTCTGTGTTCTACTCGCTAATCTCTCGGTGCACCTCGCCATGCAAGGTGTTCAATCAAATGCCCATTTTCATGTTTGTAAATATTGCACACTTGTTTTAAACATTCGCGATAATACGTCCCGTATGTTTCCCTCTCAACCCGCATGCCCCGTTTCGATGCTCTGCTTTCGATCCTACCATTCCTAACATTCCTGTCCGAAACAGCCTCATACCTCTACCGAACGGAGCTGGTGGTGGAGCTGGCGGAGGAGGCAGCAGTAACACCTCAGCAGAGGACGTCCGTGTTCGAAGTACGGTGTCGCGGATCGGTCTGGGCAGCAATAATAACACCACCGGCAGTACGCGACCCATTACCGGTGCCGACATACAGCCGGTAATCAATCGATCCGACCTGAAGAGCTCTATCTTCCATCCGAACTTCCACCGACAGTTCGTAACCAACATCAGTACGGAAGCGGTTCCAGAACACAGCAACGAGGGAAATAATAGGTAAGAGAGTTATCTAGGCTTATGATGGTTAGTGTTCGTTCAATAACGCGCTCCTGTTGTTGTTTCAACCCCATTTAGCGATAGCTACGAGGATTCGCTAAAGGATTCCCTGACGTCCAATACGAGCCTATGACAATCGGGGAACCCTCCCGGGAGGACCTACTACACTGTACAGTTTAGACATAAGGGAGAGCCAGAGGAGTAGCACGACACCATTGTACGATTGTTGATTCGTTTTTAAGCTAGACTAAGTGAGCTGTACCACCACGACATCTCGATATTGGATCGCTTGTTGGCCGCGTGGCAAAGTGCATGAGACTGTGTAAATAAAACCATAAGCGTACGCTTCATCACTTACTTTTAAAACCCGTTGTCTCACTTCTTTCCATCATCTCGCACGAGCCGAAGACATGGCGAAACAGCACTACGACTAATGTTTTATTTGTACTTTAAAAACTCCTTCGCTCCCGCTACATTAACCTGTGCTCCCGGACAAGAGCCCATCATCGTATGGTACCATCGGTCGACGTTAGCATATTTTTTGAGCTCAAATCCCAACACACAGGCCGTGGTCAACGTTGCGAAAATACTTATATCTGCGATGGTCATCTTAGCACCAGCCACGAATTCATTCTGCTCCAGGAAGAGGTTCAGTAGCTCCAGTGATCGCTCGAACGCCACGCGTTTTCTACCATCCGGTGCAGCATTTCCAAACACTTGCGGGTGATAATAATCGGTAAAGCGTGGATATAGTACACAGGCATCGAAGAACAATCGCTGATTGACGAGAGCTCGCTGGCTGATGTCCCGTGGGTACCAATCGTTCTCTTCCTTGGCGTACCGATCGCAAAGATATATTAGGGCTGCACGAGACTCACACAGTACCAGACCACCATCGACGAGCGTCGGTATCGTTTGCTGCGGGTTAAGCTTGGTAAACTTGGGTGAACGATGTGCGCCAGCCATCAGATCGAGGTATTGCAGATTCAACTTCACGTCAACGGCCTGGGCTACCATTTGTACTGCACGGCATGGAGCCGAACCGGGAAGATAGTAAAAATCCAACATTGCAAGCAACACGTTGCGCGTGTCTAGATGGGTGAAGATTAACACTAGCACCAGACGGAATATGCAACGTGCTTTTTATACATGCAATATCGCGTCCGAAATACCCAAAACAAATAAAACAATTAGTCGTTTGCGCTGAAGCGAAGTTTATTTTGCTTTAATTGTTAACATTTGCCCGCCTTATCATCCTTGGCAGAATTATGGAGGCTAGGGGTCAAAAAACGGTGAAAAAAATGCATCACATTGGAGTACATCATTTTACATAACTCCATGAAATTATTGCACGAAAATAAAAATTTTAGTAAATAAGAATAAATTGCAAAATAAATTATATTTGATTTGTTTTACTCATGATTTTATTTTTAAATTGTTATGTTGCGAAGTTTAAATATCTACCAACGTTGACTGCTGTAAAAAAATAGAATTTTAATTCTTAGATATGGTGGAGCAATTGTATTGTGATAGGTAATATGTAAAACGTTTATCAATTCAACACAAAATTTAGTTTATTGTTCAAAAGCGAATAAACTTTCAACAAACATTTTAACGGTCTCTAGCATAACTGCGGTTGGAACGGAAGAATGACGCCTGAAAACGTGCATTCCGATTATCCGGGCTGCTATAATATGACGAATGCAAACGCGCGCTTGCGTGACGTTAGCCAATGCACGTTATGCGGACGTTAGCTGAGAAATTTTAGAAACGGAGAATGTTTTTTTACAAAAGAATAATTTTCTCAGATATTTATTATCAACAAGATGTTTCCATTCATTTTACAGGAAATTATTTTACTTCAACTGCCATTTTGTAATATTTGAAAATAGCTTCGTTAAGCCACAGCTGTTTTATGGCATTGTTTCGTTAAGCTGTTTGAATTTGAAATTCTGCCTTCGTTCGCCCTTCAAAGCAAACGAACAATATTTAACTGTTGTGCGAGAAACATAATTCACGTAAATTTTAAAGAAAATCAAAAACTACTCCATTATACAACCAAGACATATGTAAAATAATTTAGTCTTTATCAGTGTGCAAGTGGCAATTTAAACTTCATTTTTCGAAACCTTCCGACGGACGCTGACTTGCGAACAGTTTATGATGTGTCTTTAGAGTGTGGTTGATTTAAAATGAATTATTCAACGTTCAATAACTGTGACAATTATTTCATGAATCATTTTGCTATTTCAATTTGTCGTGTACTTTAGATAACCGCAACGTCATCTTTATTAGTTAATCTTTTGTAACGTTTGTGTAATGCAATGTCATTTTTTTTCATTTTCTCTTCGCAGCATCAATATTAATTGACTGACTCACTGGTGAGGCACACCGGAAAAAACCGCCACGTGAAGGACAAGAAAACATGTAATGGTTAAATGATGTCTTAAAACGGCCAAGGCGAAGAAAACGAGAGCAAAACCGGAATTGCGCACCGACTAGCACGCTGTTTCAATTAACTTTACCGCCTGGTCGTACCAACCAGTGGAGGAACGAAACAGAGTGTTTGCCCTTAGCATGCCACAACCGCATTCCGATCTCCCGTTCAATTTCTTACTCTGTCTCGTACTGTTTCTTTCGTAATATGAATAACAGATCATAAGGGAGGAAAGAAACTACCAGATTTATGTGTGTTTGTAAGGCATTGGGTGTTTTATTTCTATAACGAATTGCCTCCTCCCTCTGAAATGTGGGCTCTCCGCTTAAAATTGGAGAAAGGTGGTAGCACCGAGCTTAGGACAAGAATTTTGCCTTGAAATCGTCAGCACCGGCCTGGT
Source organism: Anopheles culicifacies (assembly GCA_000473375.1). NCBI lineage: Eukaryota > Metazoa > Arthropoda > Insecta > Diptera > Culicidae > Anopheles > Anopheles culicifacies. The sequence continues at coordinate 9,225 of KI423528.1, read as the reverse complement.
TCAGATCGTATCCGGGGGCGTTCGCTTTACAGCGGGCCAACCACGCAGCCACGTTCGGGTACGGTGCGAAGTCGAAGCCAGCCACCTCGTAGGTGGCGATCGACGCCGCCAGACTCAGGTCAGCAATCGTGAGATCGTTTCCGGCAGCGTACTCCTGTCCCTCGAGGAAGGTGTTCAAGAAACCGACAGCCTCCTTCATTTTCTCCTCCTTCTCGGCGCTGGCGGGCTGCTTGGCGAAGATTTGTGGGTACCAGTAGTCGGCAAAGCGTTGGTACAGTGTGCCCATATCGAAGTACAGTCGCTGGTTGACGACGGCACGCTTCTGGGGATCTTTCGGGTACAGCTTGTCATCCTTGCCGTACTTCTCCGCCAGATAGATCTGGATGGCGCGCGACTCCCACAGCGAGAAACCGTTATCGACCAGCGTCGGAATGCAGTGTTGTGGGTTGATCTAAAACAGAATTAAGTTGCATTACCAATGCACAAGCAAGTGCGCACAGAGTCATGGGTTTGTGTTTTACAATAAGCATGTCTTTTCCTTTTGTGTGTTTTATTCGCATCGTCTAACACCCATTGCCATTTTAATGTTTAATCTTATCAAAAAATGGTTTAGCAGCTTGGGCCCAGCTACGATTGATGTCTGCACCGGGTATAGAATCGCCCATACTTTTGAACCATCTCAGTACATTACCATACGCACTAAAGTCATACCCTGCCACCTCGAACGTCGTAAGCGATGCGTAGATACTTATATCGGCCAACGAAATGGCCTTGCCTTTCGCCACGTACCGTTCACCCTCGAGAAATGTATCAAGAAACGTTAAAGCTTCTCCAATTTTTGCGTAATTGGACTCGTTCGCGGGAGCACCTTCGAAAATTTGTGGATAGTAGTAATCTCCGAAGCGTTGATATAGAGTTCCCATGTCGAAATACAACCGTTGATTGATGGTTGCGCGCCGTTGAGGATCACTTGGATATAAGGTTTCGATCGACGTTTTACCGTATTTTTCCACCAGATAGCACATGATCGCTCGAGACTCCCACAGAGCGAATCCGTTGTCTACCAGTGTCGGCACACAGTGCTGTGGATTCAGCTACAGACCGTTTGAACGTTTTGTCGAAAGAGGGAACAGTTAATGATAAAAAGTGAACCACGGTTTGACACTCAAGCAAACCATCACTCCAAGACACTCCATGCAAAATTAAACAACCATGTTAAACAAGAGGAAAAATCAACAGTGTTCAACTTTTTATTGCTATTGCACATCAAACAAACCCGTACGCGTCGCTTTGGCCGTGGTTGGATTTACTTTTCAAAGTATTTCTTAAACTCCTCAATTCCAGCCTGATTGATCGCCGCGCCCGGTGCTTCCTTGCGGATGTTCTCGTACCAGGCCGCGACGTGCGGATACTTGGACAGATCGAAACCGGCTACGTCATACGTCGAAACCGTAGCCAGGACGGTAAGATCAGCAATCGTGAGACTCTCGCCGGCCACGTACTTATGCCCGTCGAGGAAGGTGTTTAGAAAACTAACTGCATCCTTCATCTTTTGCTCGTTTTCAGGGTTTGCCGGCTGTTTGGCGAAGATTTGTGGATAGTAGTAATCAGCGAACCGCTGGTACAGTGTACCCATGTCGAAGTACAGTCGCTGGTTTACGACGGCACGCTTCTGAGGATCCTTCGGGTACAGCTTGTCGTCCTTACCGTACTTCTCCGCCAAATAGGCACAGATGGCGCGCGACTCCCACAGGGCGAATCCATTGTCGACCAGCGTCGGGATACAGTGTTGTGGGTTAATCTAGGTTAGAAACGGTGGGGAGTTTTGGATGGGTGCAACACAAACACACACGGAAACAGTTATCAACCAAAGGAAAAATAAAAACAGTCCAATTATATGTGTTTCAGTCATATTTTGATGGGATATTTAATGTTTCAAAACAAAGCACTCCAAAACACAAATAAATGAAAGCGCAGTTCGTTGCACGATAGAGCAAATTTGTAATTGAGCAATCGGCATGTAGATTAAGCGGAAGTGAAAGATAAGAAGCTCCATTATGTCATCGAATAGCCTAAAAAAGACCATTACAGTAAACAACACATGATAAGCACTGACGCTGATTTGTAATGCAAGCAACAGCGAAGAGATTCGGTGGCAGCAAGATGCAGTATTCGGTGGCAGGTCATAACCGACTAAATCATTTCTGTGTAAAGTAAAGCCCAAAAATTTTGGCTCCTTCCAAGTTCTTATCTGCAGCTGGAACTATCTCACTGGTACGCTTGTACCAACGGTAAATATTTTCATACCGCTGCAAGTCATAGCCAGCGGCTTCAAACGTTGCAATCGACGCCAAAATACTAAAGTCTGCGATCGTCGGATCGTCCCCGCCCGCTACGAACCGTTCACCCTCGAGGAAGGTGTTGAGAAATTCGAGCGCCTGCTCCATCGAACGCAACCGGTCCGGATCGCCAGCCAACTTCTTGCCGAAGATCTGCGGGTAGTAGTACTCGGCGAACCGCTGGTACAGTACGGAAACGTCGAAGAACAGTCGCTGATGTACGACGGCACGACGACGCGGATCCCGCGGATACAGACGCTCGGCGAGGGTTTCATCGTGGGCGCAGTACTTCTCGACGAGATAGATCTGAATTGCACGCGACTCCCACAGCACAAACCCGTCCTCATCGACCAGCGTCGGTATGGTGTGTTGCGGGTTAAGCTGTTATTTTTGTTGTTGGAAGATGGTGGGAATGGTGTAGAAAGGGCAAGCTCGATTCGTTAAACAGCATACAATAGTTAACATGAGCGAGCACCATGAATTCCCTACACGAATGCATGCTTCCCAGCGAGTTCCCGTTTCGATTTCATTTTCAATGTACGTTGATTGCTTCCCTCTTCTGACGATGACTAAAAAAAAATCATGCTCACTGCAAATCTGTATGAACGCACACACATACGTAAATGAATGGCGTCTCCACTGTACCGCGACCACCCCAAAGAAGGAGTGGAGTTCTCCATCGTTTCCTTTTGCAGCATGCATTTGCATTAATTTTGCCAGGAGTATTATATTTAAAATGGAACTCTCCTCCATTCCATACCAGACGACAAATGGCCGATGAAGGTGCGATTGATCGAATTGTGAGAACGTTTCCAACAATCCAAAATGGCGATACTTTGTTTCACCTCTAGTTGGCATGGTAACAGCCATACACAGAAACAAAAAACTCTGCCAGCGTCACTAACGGCCATTCCGTTTTACGATCACGAATAGCTTTTTTTCTCGTTCTCATCGGACAAACTACTTAATCGCGATTTCGGCGGTGTCGATTACGCACGCAACCAAGTTCAATATGAATGAAAATGGAAATGGTATCGATTATATTCCCCTAACAATGACACACTTTCGGTGTTATATCATAGCAACTACACACAGGCATTCACCAAGACAATTCACACTGGTTGAAAAGACATGCAGATGAAAACACAAACGAGACGTACAACCATGATGGCCGATCGAATCGATACTCCAAAACTTCCAACCATTCGGACTTACCTTCAGAAATTCCGGCTTCATGTGCTCACCAGCCATCAGGTTGGTAAGTTTCAGGTTCAGCTCAACGCCAACGGCGGCCGCCGTCATCTGCACAGCACGGCATGGGGCAGATCCGGGAAGGTAGTAGAAATCCATGGCGATGAGATGGGTTGGAGATTCTGGGGACGAATCAAATGGATAGAAATTACTACGCCGCACACTTCAAATCACCTCCCGTCGTTCGCGATATACGACGGCATATAATTTTAACAATTATCTTCCGCTGCATCCAGAAGCACATGCACACAGACCCGCGTTCCCTTTCTCTAGCACAGTCAAGCTAATCCGAAACACACTCACCACACAAAAAAGAGTGACACTAAGCACAAGCACTGACAATACAGCCGGGGGGACAACACGATTGCTGCGATGATGATCCTCAACCAGCGAAGACTTCGACAGTAATAACGCGATCTGATGGTGTGCCGGGCGAGATATAAACCGAACCGACGCTTGCTGCAACTACACGCAAACCGAGATGGAGCACAGCGGGTTCATACGGTTGCCATAGCACTCAGAAATAAATAATGAAGTTTTTTTGTAAAAACGTGATAATAAATGAATGAAAATTAAGTTTATCAACGTCAACGTAAAAAAATATAAAAAAGAAACGATTGCTTCTATGATTATTTTAAATAATTTCATAAAAAAATTATGTTTATCATTTCTACAATTCTGGCTTTCACATATACGAATTGTAAAATATTGTATTATTGTAAAATATTAAAGGATAATTTTCTTATATTAAAAATAAATAAGTTCCTTTCTATCCACAACAAAACTTCACCATAGTTCCCAGTTTGGTCGTGTATGTGGAGCATAGGAACGCACCGGCAGCATCGCGACGCGTTGTTCAACACATGCAAACATTTGCCGGCCGGTTTGCATGTTGGCCTCTCATCTCAACCCCACAACCACTCAAGATGGCTTTCAAATATTGACCCATGGCAAATGTGTACTTCGTTGCAGATAGCAAAACTAAATCGGAAACAATTAGAAAGAAAACAGCCCCTTGAGGGGTTCGGTGCAGTGAACTGTGCAAGTGCATTCTGCCTTACTGTTGACGCTGTATCCTATGTCGTAAAATTCGTTACGCACACCCATACCCCAAAAAGAGTGTCCCAAAAATTTCCCAACTGTAAGCATCCCCACATACACACGGTCGTATAGCACGGTGTGAGTATGTTTGGGCCCGTTGATTTGAATCAACTCTGCGAAACATCCAGAAAACATGTTGGTGGGGATCTCTTTTGCCCTACACTCTCGTTTACCATTGCGGTTTATACTCGTTCGCATGAAACATTGGGCCGATGACTTTGTCGTTTCGCACGAATGATTTAAACTAAACGCGTATCTCCCCCAAAATAACGTGTCTTCTCACTGCGGACGGGGCTCGAGATTGGCAGTTTGGGTTCTCTCTCGCTCGAAACTATCGCATTATGGGGTAACAACTACACAACCGACCTCGAGAGTGGTCGAAAAATTGAAAGTCATTCCCAGTGGGCTGTGAGCTCATCGTTCGGCCGGCGGATGCTGACTGTTTGCTAAGCGCTGCAGGTGTTGGTGATAGAGTCGTAATTTGCGAATGATAAAAAATCGCTGTCTCAAGGGTATAATGCTTATCTGTATAATTATTAGCAATACAACTTAATCCCAAGAGCCAAATAAATAAACACGAATTAACTTGACCAAATTGTCCAAAAGTATAAAAATTAATGAAAAATATTGTTGGATTACAACGATAATACGAGTATTAGCATTATAGTGTTGTGCTTTTAAATAGATAACAGAATAATTGGAGTTTTAAAAATTATATTTGTGTTTGCGCTAGTCTCCAACAGATGTCGCTGTTCACATAAACGTTTGCTGTGGGTAGAACATTTTCCTTTGCGATATAAAGCAATTTTCTAACGACGGTTGACGTATTATGTTCAAAACAAACTTCAAAGTTACGAAATTAAATTTATGCGAAACAAAATAAATACCTAGTGAGTCAATGATAGTCCAAAGACATTCGCTTTTGCCACCTTCAATGCTATTCAACAGCTTGCCAACAAGTTATTTCCAAACAGCTTTTTTGTTTAACATTGTACAATCACAGCTCAAAATTAAATACAAAGAGTATCCACTTCAACCTAAAAAAAACGTAAGTAATAAAATGGATCGTAAAGGGCTCATGATTTGCTGTAAGTAATGCACAAGGACGAAACAAGTTCACCACTTGACCGACCGCTTGCTGGCAACTTACGCACCTGACCTCACGTAAACGTCGAAACGGGAAGTAAAATGGAAAGTTCCTAACGGGTGTTAAATAGAGCACGAAACAAACAAGAATACGTTACACTAATTGCACCCGGCCCAGGTGCCTCGTGGTGCAAAAGTCACGCAATCGGTACGCGCGATGTGCCGGTTGAGGTGTATAGTAGATGAAGTTTTACTATTACATTCCAATAATGCGATACACAAAATGTGTTACACATTGACGTCCAATGTAACAGTGACCTAATTCTATACCAAACCTAAATTTGCTCTGTGTCCATGAGCGTGATGAATCATCTTCAACCAATACTGTGAAGTTTTAAAACTTAATTTCATGTGAAGATTACAGGGGCTGTAGAATTATTTAGTACATCATTAATTATAGATTTTTTTTTAAACAATTCACAAATTCCATAAATTTAAAGAAAAATCAAATTCCATGCTTCATTCCACGTCATAGTGATGTCTTGTTAGACTAATTCTTGTAATAACACACAGCAAACGTGTATACTCATTATCCATTCTGTTGCAAACTCTGTACGATCGCAATCAATTAAGGTCCCGCAACATCATTACGATCAAACACGTCGAACCCTTTAGCCATATTTTAGTTTGTGCTGAATCACCAGCAGCCATGATGACGAAGCACATTCTATTCGTAACAGAAACAAAACAAAAATGTTTAAAATTCTATTGACTCCAACAACTATTCCCGTAACGACGCAATGCCAATGGACAAATGCAAACATGCAACATTGCTGCACCACAAATAATGATGGCTCCATTACGCGTTGATAAGCTTCAATTTCCGAAACAAAACCTTTACAAAATGCTTTCCACGATACCATGAGCGGCACGAGATTGTACTACTATTACCAGCAGTATAATTATCGCAATTTCGCACTCATACTCCGTTGAATGGAATGTGTTGTTGTGGGTACCAGGGGGGTCGCATCAGCAGGACAGGGAACTTAGTGACGTAATCGTACAACAGTGAGTGACTAGCAGAGCTTTTTTTTCTGGCATGTCAATCAACATAAACAGATTGTTTACACTGTGCCTGTACTGAGTAATTTGCGTGCACTCAATCAATAATTAGTTCATTCGAAATGCACGAAGCAAAAATTCAAATACTGCTCACTATTTTAGTATTGTTGCTGGCTTGTAATGTTTTGTTGTGGCAATATTGACTGATGCGCTCAATAAAGTATGGGTCTGATATTTGCGAATACGAAAACATTGTCAAGGATGCTCTACCAACGCAGTTCACTCACTGTGCACCGTTCCGTAGTTCCCAAACTAGTGACGACACATACACATACGGAAAGCATACGTTCCCAGCGTCAAGTTCGCACGATGACGAACAGTTTGCAAATGTAGTTTGCTACCCATTCGCCTAGGCAACCGATTCCGAACCTTGAGGTACCATAACAAAACACCGTACCATAGTAACAGGTCCGGTCCCCTTGTTCCATGTCCGGTACCACTATGCCCCCCACCCATTCAAATGGCAGTGATTTCTCCAACGAGCCCCGACCTATTGGAAGCCACGCGGGGACGGGAAGGTTGGGATCGGTATCGAAAATGGAAGGCTAACCCCGTCCATACATTGCATGCACACGTGTACAACCCGATTCCTTTGCTTCGGCCTTTCAACACAAAACCCCCGGGAACAGTGTTTGGTTTGGTGCAATCGCGTCGTAACGGTGTGGACGGCAAAGATGCGCTAAAGTCGACGTGTCCACGTACACCCTTGGTTCAGTGCCGTGCTCCGTGTCCGGCGACGTGGTGTGTTATACGGTTGCGGACTGGATGGTATACACCGAGTAATTTTGCGGGTGCTTCCGAACCGGCCAAAGAGTTTTGCAGTAGTACGGTTGCTGTGACACAACGACACTTCGGCAACCTCAGCTACGCATTCCATGCGTACGACACCGACGCGCGCCATTACAAGAACACCAGCGACAGCCGACGGGTGGCGCCAAGAGGCTAGCGGTACATTTTAGCCCAGCAGCTCGAGCGAAACATTTCCCCGAAAATAAAAGCGAAGAAGCGCTGACCACGAGACCTGGGGCTTGGTTTGCTAAATTTCTTCGGAACCTTCGGAGCCAACGCAAGGCCACCGGCGCCATTTCGCACTGGGTATTTGTTCGGCTTCTCGGTGGACGATACACGCGGGCCCACTCACAGGGTGCTGGCACGGGTGTCACGTTCAATGCGTACCGGTTTGATTGCTAAAGTTCCGATAGCAAAGGTGCTAGACCTGGTGCTCCGAAAGCTTCCATCGGAGACCGTCCGAGCAGCTCGACCCATCCTGTACGCTGGTCTCGCTGCTGCTGTTGTTTGAAACCCGTTTGAACACGATAAACCAACACCACCGTCAAGCTGGGTAACTGCATCGAAAGTGTTGCCGTGATCCAATCCAAATTTGTCAAGTAAGTGTGCCGGAAGCGATAATCGGAAACGTTAATTGGGTGATTAGCCGGATGCGTGCAGCACAGCATGCGTGTCGTTAGCCATGCTTTCAGCACGGTCGGTTGTGCATGTGCTGGTCGTTAATTTAATCCTTGCATGGTTGATCCTTCCCTCCCTTCCTTCCTCACGCACCTCCATCAACTGCTCTGCTGAGTTTTAGGAGGTGCTCCAGTTTTGAGTGGCCTGGTCTAAGGCACACTCGCTAGAATATGAAATGTAATTAGCACGAGCTACGTGTTTGATGTTGCATCTCGATCACATCTGTTGTAGGCGCGGTCCGATGACACCAGTGCTGTACTATCTGCCACCATCGCCACCCTGCCGATCGGTGCTGCTGCTGGCCAAACTGATCGGCGTGGAGCTGGAGCTGAAGGCCCTTAACGTCATGGAAGGCGAACAGCTCAAGCCCGACTTTGTGGAGCTCAACCCACAGCACTGCATACCGACACTGGACGATCACGGGCTGGTACTGTGGGAGAGGTAAGCAATACTGCCGAGTGTATCGATTTTCCCATCACCTTCGGTACCATCGCGCGTTGCTGGTTCCTGTGAAATACTCGATAGGCGCGAGCTTAAACTTAAACCTTGGCCCTACCCCCGGTCCAAGGTAGTGCGTGATGTGTTTTTCTTATCATTTTCGATTGCCGCTACCGTTGCGTATCGTGTATGTGTGTGTGTGTGTGTGTGTTAGTGAGTGTGTGTGTGATTTTGTTTTTTCTTTTTTGGGGAACGATGGTTCCATTTTCCTTCCAATGCGTGTATTTATTGGATTTTCACCTACGCGGTATTTTCTGGGCCTTGCACGTGATGCGAGAGGTCGCCCAAATGGATCTTGTAAGCGTGGGAAAACGACACATCGGTCCAAAATCAATGGCACTGTAACGGAGTAGCATCCTTC
>AXCM01003741.1:0-23209 GCA_000473375.1 Anopheles culicifacies | reverse complement strand
TCGCTGAAATCCGGCAATGTTCATATGGAACTGATACTGTTGCTGATGTGTATTTTGTTTGGCACTCACTTCGAAGGAGGGAAATAATACCAAACGAACCGAAGACGAACAAAGTATACCAACAAACAAACAAACAATCAGTAGTCAAACGTGAAAAGAAACAAATCAAAATTAGGAAAAGAAAAATGCAAAAAAAAAAGATATTAAAAGTTTTAACATTTGACACACTTTGAAGGCGAATGGATGGACAGCACTCATGTATGGAAGAGATCCCCCAAAAACCCAGTTCTCTTTGTGTAAATGTGTACATAAGGCGTCGGTGGTGTAAATAGCAAGTCCTCAACCACAAACTCGGCTCATTACGCAAGTAAGCTATCGAAACGGTCGATAAGCGTGGCCAGGACAAAACAAAACCTAAATTAAATACCGAATGCGAATGGAAGTTATTAGTAGTGTACCTCGCGCATTCTAGCACCATTACCATATAATGTAATAATTGAGGAAAACGTAAACGTAAAGCCGAAAGTAACTAAATGTGTGGAGCGTTTTGAACAGTGCTGCTGCTCCCTCACAAAATAAACCAATACAAAAGTATGTTAGATGAAAGTTTTAGGTCAAATTTACATGTGAAGCACTCATACACATTCGGAACTCGATGCGAAAGCACAGTAGAAAAAAACAAAAACAGGAAACAGATGGAAATAGAGGCGAAACGCATGCTATACTACAAATTTGTCAAAGACAGAGTAGTAAGTCAGAGAGCAAATAAACCCTAGAGCTACTAAACATGTTTCGATGTTGTAGTAAAAAGAGCACGAAACAAACCACATGATGCTGCAATCAGCGGCTGCCAAAAAAAAAACTGCAGAAAAGAAACATAAATAGTACTGGTGGGGTGTACTTATCAAAAGTAGAGTGCGCAAAACGAACAGATAGACCAAATAGTAATGTAAATAGTCGCGTAAAATCTACAGGCCTTTCTCCGTAACGCTCCACGCAATGCTAGTAAAGTGCGAACTGTGGTGGAACTGTGGTTATCTCCCTTATGTTATACAAGTATACTTTCCCCCGTTCGATTATCGTCGTTCTCTCTGTTAAGTTCACTCGGTACAATAATATTCTACCACTAGCGTTAAAGAAAAATCCCTGATTTCTTTAGTACACCGCGAAGGAATTAAGCGTTTCATTTATCGACGCAGTTACGCGCTCGATTAGATTTCCAATAATTTCCCTATGCTTATAAGCTTGTTATACCTTTTTCTTAGACTGAAACGTGTTGGGCCATTGAGTGGGAGGGAACGGAACGGAAGAAGATAGGCTAAAGCTCTAGACCACTAGCGATGAAGCAGCGAACGTGTGAGGTGGTATGATAATTATTCGTAATGCATTCTCTAAGGGCGAAAGACGCGAGATGGCATAAGCCGTGGGAGGGCCAGGGACGAAAGATTAAATCTAAACCTGTTTCTAGTGAAATTAGCCGTAGTTAAAGTGAAATTTTAAACGCCTATACCATCGCAACCACCAATAGGAAAGATGTACGCAACACTTAAGGCAGCGTAACGCAAAAAAGAAATCATGCAAGTGAATTTTTTGGTAAAAACGAAGCAGTAAAGAATAAGGAAGGACAATACGCACCATTCCTTCGAAAATAATAATTGGCAATTGATCCTTCGTTATCTTTCCTCACATGAACCTGCTATAGCAAACGTGGTGTGTTACTGTGCGTGCCGCAGCTGTAGGCATGTGTATGTATGTATGTATGTGTAGCGTATGTGTGGATGTATGTATGTGTGTGTGTGTAGTAAGGACTACCAAAAAAACAAAAGCACGATCGTGAAAGTAAAAGTCAGCCGTGGTATCATGGCAAAAGTTTCACGGGAAGCAAAAGGAAAATCCGATCGAGGCGCGTACCAGAAGAGAAACACAACACAAAAATGCGCGTGTACGTTACGAGTCGTATAAGTATAATAATTTGTTTTTAATTTTAACGAACTGTGATGTAAAAAACATATTTATTTATATTTAAAACCAATCTACGGACACTACTACTACTATGCCGCGCTAATATTTGTGCTCGCCCCCTCCCGTTTGTGCGAGGCAACTCGCCGCTAATACTGAGAGTTTTGTAACGGAAAGGAAACTAGCGCTAGGGACATGTCGGCAGTAGAATGCCTGGATGTAACCTGGATGGTGTCTCTAGCGTGCTAATGGAATTGCTCCTTCCTCAACCAGAATCCCCTGAATATGAAGTATTGCAGCCGAAAATACCCGTAATAAGAGCTAATAGATCGGAAACAAAATCATTAAACACCGGCAAGGAATAACATGTGGTGTGTCCTATGTTACATGTATAATGTAAGCTAAAGTAAAAGCTAATATATTGAAGAGCGAACAGCGCTGCACTAAAAGAACGAAACAAGCTAACATTTCGGGCAGAGGAACAAGAGCCACATACATAAAAAAATGCGTTCCCGATCCTTGAACATACTTGAATTAATAACCCATGTGTATAGATGTAACTGTGTAATAAACTTCCCCACCCGGCAGTAATGACCGCATCGACGACGGGGCAAAATGAGACGAGGAAACGAAATAAATCAAGCACCGTATAATAAAAGTTAAGAAGGAATGAAAACCCCTAAATCACACTTTTGCTCTGAAATGAAAACAAAAACGGCTAACAGCTCTAGCAAGCAACACATACAAAGTCCGCCCGTCTTTCGTTCGTTTGTTGCGTATGGAGTGGAGTGGAATGGTTTGAAAGAATCTGGCTTTCCTAGGTTGAACTGTTTCTCCTGCAAAACCAGCTGCGTTAGAGTTTGTAAAGTCTTCTAGTGCTCCCAGAACAAGTCAGGAATTGAAGAAATAGATTTTTACCTTCAAAATAAGACAATAGAGAAAATCCGCTTCCTGTAAAATGATTTCCTGTCGATGACAGAAAAATTGGAACGATATCCAAAAGTGGGACAGAACGTTGCGGAAGTAATGTTTTAAAAATTATTTACTGTACCTCATGCAGCTGGGATAAACCACTCGTGGGGATGGTTTTATTTTTCGTTCCTTCAGAATAAAAAACAGCGTTGCGGGATCGTACAGCGAACGTTGGAAAATTGAAACATAAAACACTGCAAGTAGAAAATATACCAATCAACCACAAATCGTAAGAGAAGCTACGAAACCATCTTAAATATTAGATCAAATCAAAAACAAATACATACCTGGCGAGTCACTAGAACTAAGAGTCTTTTGATGGAACTAAATTAAAAGCTAGAACAAAAGAAACAAAATAAAATATCGAACCCCCCCTAGGAAAGGACCTAGTGTAAAAGGAAACATTAAAAGAAAACATAAAAAAACATGTCAAAGCAAATCATTACATCACCACCAGCAGCGCAAACGAAACATTGTAAAACAAGCATGGAACACAAAGAATAACACACATACAACAGAAAACAGGTATCATATTATGGAAGCAGAGAGGGAAATTTATTACCATTTGGGCCACTATTTGCCACACACGTGGATGCGATGAAGAAAACGGTGGCACTAGAAATAAAGTAAACATAAGGGCTCCCATGCCTACGAAGAACTTAGTTAGTGAAGAGGAGGTAAAACAACATTAAACAAAAAAGAGAGTAAAATATAGTTCTTTCGAATAAAAAATGGAACAAAAATATACCAAGCAAATGTGTACGATTTGTTTGCATTTGATTTTGTTTGCAATGAAAGAAAGTTTTGAAACTTTTAAATAACTTTAAATTAATTATGTTATGCTTTTTATATCTTTTGGCTAATGAATGTATGTAGGTCTCGTGTATGTAAGATAAGTTTTTAATTTTGAAACGAATGCAACGGTCTAATATTGCGATAGAGTTATTGGATCATTTACTACAATTAGTCGATTACAGTCAATCGGATCAATTTGCCTGCAATTGACTGCGCTCAGAGTGTATATGGAAACTGTGTCATTTTCTGTGTGTTTGTTTGCCACACGTTCCACCGAAGGCCATCGCTACCGAAATGCTGAATAGGTCAATCAACTCGATGACGCAGGCGAAAGTGTTTTAATTTAGTCATACCGTCAGCCTTGTACAACGATTCAGAGTGCATTTTTCTTTAGCATTCATGTTAAGGCCAATTTATTCGCTTTCTGTTTGCATTTGCATGTGTAAATGGTACGCTTATGTTACGTTTCTGCATTTACATACATTTTGTGTGATAAATTAAAAGATAATTAACATAAATATTTTGTTCATAGGAAGATTAGTTGAAAATTATGTTGTTTCTTGCATTTAAACAAAGTTTAAAATAGAATGTTACAAAAATGATTCAAATTGTAACGATAGCCTCATGTAAGCGCTAGCGTCCTCTATTTGTGAGCATTGCAACTAAATACTTACCGCTCGTGCTTGTCTTTTCGCAGAACAATTTGCGTGAACTTTCGATTACGCACATCTGTAAACAAAACAAGCGCGGAAAAGTTGACAGCAAAGATGTCAAAATAGAGAGGAATGCGTTTAGGTTCTGTGTGTTCGGAGGTTTGCTTTGTATTGAACTCAGTTGTATCAGTAAAAATGCATTAATTTTTACCATACTCTGGTTTCAAAGTATTTTTATTTTTTTTTTAAAGTTTTCTCATCGTTTTGTCCCCCGCAAATAGATATTTCTATCTTATTTTAGTTGTTTGTAATTGGCTTGAGACAACACGCTCGAGCGGGTTTGAATATTGACAAAAGCTAGAAAAGCTGCACAAAACAAAAGCGCAAGTAGAAGAAAACCCGTACGCGAGTGCGAATGGTAGGTTGGTTAAACAAATTTTACCGGGTGCATTGAGATATTACGGTTTTAACGCGCGCATCCACAGTTTCCTCTCAAACAAACGAAAAATCGCAGCAAGGATGTTGGTACAGAAATATATTCACACCGGAATTACGACCGGATGGTTCCTTTGTAATAAGTAACTTCTTCATACATGTCGGGTTTATCCGAACTCAGTTTATTCCCACTTTTATTACATCGAATGGTTCTTTTGTTGTGTAAGAGAAAGAGTCTAGTGTTTTGTTTGGTTTCCAGCGAAAAATTGCTTTCTCTTTGAAAATGGTGATGTGTGTTTAAATATGTGCGTAAGGGTTATCGGTTTATCGTAAGAAGCAGCAAAAATTGGGTGATACTTGTGACCAGCAAATTTGTGGCGTTTCGTGACAAAATAATTGTCTAGTTTGCATTTTATTGCGTTTGTGTCAAGGAATTACGATTACAGCTGCATCGTCGTTTTCTAGTCGCATACATGCGCAAGTGAGAGTACGCGCAAAACAACCCCCCAGCCGAAGGGCAATTTTGATTGATAAGGCATTTCAGAGGGGCAGAACAACAACGACTGTGTTTGGTTTTTGCCACGCGAATTGTGCGGCAAAATAAGATAGTTTCTTGTGGTTCAACACCTTCATAGCGTACGGCACCGAATATGGATGCGGCGGTCCCAATAGGAGAAGAGCAACCGGAAGAAAAGGAGAAATATCCACAGCCGGATGTAGAAAATTGTGTTGCGGTCGAAACTGTTGCGTCAACTGATTGTACTGACAGCCGGAAAGAAGCTACTAGAATGGACGCAGCGGATGCTACCGAGGCCAAAGCGGAGGAGAAGGAAAACGCTTTCCCTCAGGGCCGGGTTGCAGCAGCGGGAGAAGAGCCGAAGGTATGTTACATGAAGGTTAGAGTGTAAAATCGATTGCGATGCTAATTTCATGTCCGTTCATTTTTCCAGACGAGTCAAACCACGGACGGAGAGGATGGATTGGACGAACGGATTATTGAGCTGAATAGTTCACCGGATAAGTTGCCATCGATGGGCAAAGCCAAAGAGGATGCACCCAAAAGTCCCGAACTGGAGGTATTCTCCATAGACGACGAAGAAGAGCACGAAGAAGAGGAAGAGGAAATGGACGACGATGAAGAAGAATATGACGAGATGGATGAAGAGTACGAAGTGTACGTGGAGGAGAAGGAATCGGCCAACCCGCACAACTCCATGGACGACGACGGCTCGAAGCTAGAGCTTAGCACAGACGAATACACGGACGAGGAAGCGGAAGAACAATCTCCTGAAAAATTGGCAGCAAAGCGAGCTTCTACTCCGTTGCGAAAAACGTCATCGTCGGAGTTGGAGCAAGATGAGGAGGAGGAGGAGGATGAGGAAGAAGAGGAGGACGATGTACAGATAATATCGTTCGACGAGGAAATCGAAGAGGACGATGAAGAGGAGATAGAAGAGGAAGATGAAGAGGATAGTGATCTAGACGATGAGGAAAACGAGGGATCGCAACGGCGTACGGAGAAAACGAAATCCCATTCTGGCAGTGGTCGTGGATCAACCGGCTTACGGAAGAGAAGTGTAAAGTATCGCACCTACAAGCAGAAACAGCTGGCCAGCATACGGAAGCGAACTATTCGAATGTAAGTAGTATTTCCTTTTTTACTGAGAGTATTTCAATAGATTATTGTACAACGTTTGCCTTGCTCATTCGCTGGCTATATGTGACCAGCTGGTTTTATATGTTTTAGATACAAAAACACGTGTTTAAATGAAACATGTACTCACTGTTTGTAGCCTTGTCCGCGTCTCCACTCAACTTTTGTTTGTTATCTGAAGAAAACTCCCAGCTGCAAGCTTATCTTGGATGCGTAAAAATGACCTTCGGTATTGGGAGTATCGATGTTCCTCCCACGAAGCCAACGATGTTGATTGGACGATTTTGTCTGAAAACCGTTTGTTACTCTTCTCGAACGTTTCTTGTTTTTTTATTCTAGCTTTATGAGAAATAATACAAATGTACTCTCTCAATCAATCAATCAACCAAACCAAAGTTTGCAGCCCTTCAAAATGAATCGAATGTTGTTGATACCGGGTTTCCGTTTTTACATGTCGATACCGTTTCCGTTTTAATAGCGAAACGCACCCAAACAAACCGTGCTGCACGTCGTGCATAAGCGTCCGGAATCTTCATGAAATTTTGCCTTAATTTCCAGCAGCTACTACGGTTTTGTATCGTTTTATCTCCATAGTTACACGATGCAGAAAATGGCAATGTATGGTACCACGAAAGAGGCTACCCGTTGGGTGTTGCTTGTTTGTGGGATGAGATGACGCGCACCAGCATCATCATCAACACCATCCGCCTCGATTGACGGCATGATGCTTCCCATTTTGGCGACACCATCACGCTGCTGCACATGCGCGTGTCAATTGATACTTTTCAAAAACGTGGAAGCTGCGAAGAGACGCTTTTACATGGCGCTTGAAGGTAGCCAGCGAGAAGATGACCACCGTTTCCCTCTGTGCATTCTGCATCTCTTTCTGTCGTTTGGTTTTACACGTCCTGAAAAAAGGGGTCTCGTCGGCGGAACATGTTTGGGATGGAGTGAAGATTTTTTTTAATGTTCTTGTGGTTCATTTTCTGTTCCGATAATGTGCAAACGACATAATGTGGTTTGGTACATTTGAAAGGATGCGTATTATCATCCAAATATTGAAATTTAAGCATAATTAGGTGCTTTGTCGTTTTAAAAGTTTTAGCGCAACGTTTTAATGTAACGAAACTTCTCTGTAGCGTTCTCCTCGTGCATTGTGTCCTTGGCGAAGGAAATGATTTGCAGTGCCTTGACGTTTGGGTACGATGTGTGGGGGTCACCGCACCACGATGCTGCTGCGGCGGTGTACGATTTTGCCAATCCAATCCTCGACAGCACAACCAACCCGTCCCTGAAACAGTGGCTCGCAATGTCTTGCTTCTTCCTTCAAATGTTTGCAAACGACTGTTTCGGGGCACTTTGCAGTGGAAGAGTGGGATGAATACGGCATGCTGCACGTTACAGGGTGGAAGCGCAAGCAAAAGGGCAGAAAAGTCAAAAATCATGCCAAGGTAACCGGCCAAAGCTCCACGGTGGTATTAGAGCGTTTTGTGTGCGAGCGTTTCTGCAGAAGCGATGATAGTTGTTGGACCCGGGTTGATGCTTCTTCTGCAACAGCTGCTCTCGTTGCTACTAACCGGGGTGGATGCTTCAATTTGATTCAATTGACCTTTTAATGCTTTGCCCTAGCGTGCTCTCCACGGTTCATTTGTTTATGGGACAACTCTTCTTAATCTAATCCGTCCGCTTGCCTTCTTCACCCTGGAGTCATTTTTTGTGGGAGGGTATTGGGGCGATTAGCTGTTAGTGAATTAAAAAAGTTTGGTTCGATGCCAATTTTAAGTCTAAGTATTCGCCGTTCATAGAAGGTTAATGATTGTGTCTCTTTTGAGAATATATCGTGAATATTGTACAATAATTTAATGAATTGTATTGGTCTTGTTACAAACATAGATTAAGTAATAGCATTCTATTGATCCCCAACGTAAATTCCTCCTAATAACTAAGTAAAACACACGCGATAACACTTTAAAGATAATTTGCAATTGATTTTCGATGCATAAAATTTAGGTTATTGGATATATGTCACTTGATGCATTCCCTCTCGCACAGCGTGTCTAATGAAATTGACGGCAACCCATTAATCTGAATTCCAGGGATGGATAACTCCCACCCGTACCTTTAATTATGAATATTGATTCGCTCGCCTCCGGGCACAGTACTGTTGGTGGATTGATATTTGATACGGAAATTTGATTGAGATGTGCACTGGCCTCATACAACGTGTCGGATAGCCAATAAAAAAAAAAGAAAACCACACGCACGCGCTGCATGTGTAATACTGTTAATTGCATTTAGCTGGAAACGAAATGAAATTTGACTTCCCATCCCGTTTGATTGCGTTTCGAGTGGACTGTGTGTGGTCGTTTTGAGTGGATATTACAATTTCCTATGAATATGTGGCTATGTTTTGTCCAATTTTTTATTGGAACAAAAAATTGTTTTTCAATATTTGCATGAAATAAATAAATTTGATCGTATTTGTTCATTCCTCGAATATGGAAAGGATTTTAATTGGGAAAACATTTTCCGGACATATCGTCGTAACGAAAAGCTTTCTTCTAATAAAAAGGTTCCCTAACCATAAAACCACAATCAATCGGGAAAATGCACACTTTGCACTAAACAATCCCGCTACTGTTTTCCCGCCACCTACCAAAAACGTGACGCTTTTCACAAAGAAATCGTTTACCACGAAGTATGTGTGTGAGTGGCCAAAGTTTGGAGATCCAGCAACGTGACAGAGACAGTTGGGCGAAAATAGGGGGGGAGTTGGCTGTTAGCAGTCATAAGTTTGCAATCTTACGAAGGCAATAATGCGCGGATCAACCGTTGCGAATGGTAATGCTACATGTGGGTGTAAAACACTGCTTACGAGCGTTACAAAAGGGCTGTTGACCGAGCGGGGCCCTATCTGGAGTTCTGGTTACTAACCCCGCACAACGTATCCTTGCGGTACCCTTGAAAAGCGGGATGCATTTTCGTCAGTACACTGCAGTACGGGCCGATGAACTTACCCGTCTCCTTCCGATGACCTCTGCCGGTTGTGTGTTGCGTTGGTTCCGTTGTATTACACGTCCTGTTTGGTTTATAGCCCCAAGGTGCATCAAAAGAGCTTGCACAAGCAATAAACAATATGCAAGTAACGAGGGGGTTTTTTGACTCCATAGCTAGCGCAATGATTCCGCTGTGAAGTGTCCTGATGTTTCAAGGATCTGGACACAGAAAATCGTTTGTAAGAATTCCAACCATTGGAAGGACGATGACTGGAAAGCGATAGTGAACTGCAAGTTGTTTCAGGTGCGAAGCCCTCAAGGCGCTTGCTGGAGCGTAATCATAATTTCAAGGAGGTATAATGGCAATTATACAAATGAATGAATGGCTTCCGATGATCAAGATCTGCTTACTTTCTTCCAATTATTGTTCGACATGCTCAACTTTTTTTTAAATATTCAACAGCAATGGTAAAAGTTCATCGCCACGGGGTTTTTACTTTATGTAATCAAAATTGTTTTAGTTGTTTTATTCATTTCTTATATAATTATATTTTCTTTTTGCATTGTATACGTTTTTTTTTTCCATTTTGATGTTATGTTGTTTTTTTTATTTTAACACGTTGGTCTTTGATGTTTTCGTTTTCTTATTTTGATTTTACTAAGTCCTTTTTTACTCTTGTATGACTTTATCATTATTTTGTTTTGTTATGTAAAATTACTGGTTTCCAACACACTGTAATGCATTTGTTCTCTTCTAAATGCTGTTTGTTCAAACAAATACACCGAGCACGGAAACAGAGCGTGAAGGTGTCACCAGAATCGGTACGTCCCGTTTGCATTGCTCATTAGCACACACGGCCGATTGTGGATGTGCATCGGTTCCCTGGCCGAATGATTGTCATGCACTTCTTCACCCTTCACCCCGGGTGGGTGAACGGGTTCTCTGTCCCGATAAAGGAAGCTCCCTCTTCATACTAAACATACACTAGTCTGCATTTTAACGATCACTTACTAATCAATAAAAATTGACACGTACCCTTTAGGCTTGTGTGTGTGTGCAAAAGTGCATTATATACGATCGATTTGCAAGGTAGGGGCGAGGTCGATGATCGGAAGTCATCGTTCTGGTTCCCTCTTTTATTTTCCCCTCCCGGGATGTGCAACGTGCATCGTTTAGCCTTGAACACGCATTAGCTAATTCGGATCATCATCTCCAACGGTCAATGGACGTGGTAGATAAATCTTATCGTAATAATGGTTTATTGCTGTAGAGCGGTTAGGTTGGGTGTTTTTCCGTCCCAAAATACACACATCACACTACACCGTCTTGGAAGAAGCTGTCCAAACAATTGCACAGACAGTTGGGCAACAATAAAATGGCATAGGAAATTTGGAAATGGTTTGATATTTCTAGAAGCAGAATAAATATTGAAGGATCGAATAATGTTTGGTTTGGATGTGCAGTCGTCTGTGGCAGGTATGTTTGCTTTCCTTGGAATTTGTTAAATAAAAAGCAAAATCCCAAAATCCTTGGAAATAATTCTAGGATCTCCCTAGGACAAGGATTTGTCGTCGTTTATCTATTTGCATTACATACCCGCTTCGTGAGCCTCACGTTTGTTCTCACGCAGTGCAGAAAAAAAGGCTAACCACCTTTTCTCAGCGCCGCTCATTGAAGTCAATCACGTGAGAAGGTTGGCCGAGGTCCTTGAGCTGGGGAACGTCTGTGGATGCTCATATTTTTGCATGTTGTCTGACGTTAATGCAAACCCGCTACCCTTCTTGAGTGCACTACGTCCTTCGGCAGCGAGCCAGGAGGTTACCGCAAGGACATATTGTAGTGCCGTACCTTTTCCAAACGGGGGGAGACACGATGCGCTCTCCCCCTGATTTCGTGTGGTTAAATGAAGGTTCTCGAAGTATTGCTTCGAATTGTGATGCATTTGGTGGAAATAAATGTTGAACCACGGGTGCGGTGACATCGTTGTCCTGTATATCAAAATATGCATTCTAAAGAGTGTGGGGCCATATATGTGTAAGGTGGAACATTTTCATTTTTGTTTTATGGATGAAGGGTATCGGAATGTGTTTTAATGTTTTTTTGCTGGCATGATGACCTTCTGTCCTTCGACTTTGATTGTTTTAACCTCAAATTAAAGACCGCTTACGAAGCAGAAGAACCATCCCGCGACACGACACGACTAGTTTGTTACGGCGAATTGGGGCTAGCGACTTATTACAATATATTTATTATTTAAAATGTCTTTTAATTTTACAACTAAGCGTGTGAGAAAAAAAACTCATTTCTTGTATTCCATCTAATCTCACAAATCGAAGTCACAGAAACACACGAAAGGTCACGTAGGACAACTCTTATCGTTGCACCAATTCGCAATGCATTCACTGCAGCAATGCACTTGATTAAACTGCTCCGAGTTGATCAGCAGGAGCACCAGAGTGAGACAACCATAAGCTTTTGTTTCCCCTATCTTTTCGTTTTTTTTTTGTTTCTGGACCGTACGTAAGAAGCTCATTGAACCGTGGGGTCGCGAGGGCGTACGGATGACCGGGTGGGTGTGCCGCATTACGTTAACCGACTGGCATGGAATCTAACACCATCAGGAATGCGGAGCCGAGGCGGAAAATCAGGGCGACAAGATTTTTCCCCCGCAGCATAAACACAGCGCAATAAGTTACTTTCCTTGTCCTTTTCTTTGTGGCTAGAAATTGAACAGAAAGTTGACGTGTAAAGGTGGGTGTAATATGCTGTACAAACAGGACAATAAACTACGCCTGGTGAATGTCCTTTTTTGGAGGCGATCCCGCGAATCATTAGGTGGAAGTGGTTGTTTTTCGTTCAAGAAATGTTTTAATTGGAGTGTTCCTGGAATTATGAAATACGAGACGTTTTTTGAAAATTTCATCAATTAATAATTGTCAATTGAAAGGATTATAGAGGGAAGTGAATGATCTGATTATGGGTGATCCACATATTTCAATTGTTTGATTCTCGTGAACATTCCTTTAGCTACCGGTCAAGTTTTATTAACAGAAGCTGACAGCATCCATTGGTTTGTGACGATCTGCTACAGTGCTTGACGCATTGTGGTGAACCTTATGCGTTAAGTAATTGAAATTAATCTTCTTCAGTGAAAAATTGTATTATTGAAACAGGTTTACTGCAACACTGCAAAATGTTATTGAGGAATTTACGTTAGCTACACTTACGCTCACAAATTTTTAGTTTACATTTCAGCAATAAGAATAGCTCGACTCCACGCCCCAAAATGCAGTGCGTTACTGTACCAATGAGAAATTCAACATGACCGAATTGCATTCGCTCGAGACGATTGCACCAGGCAGTGGGAAACTGTTTGGTAAATGTGAAGAAGACGCAAAAACATCATCACGAAAGTAAACGTAAGCGATCTGCGCACATACGTGTACACATTTGTGCGCTCCCATATACTCACTCACACATAATCTGTGCATGGGTAGGTGGCAAGGAGGGTGGGCCGGGGTAGATGCAGGTCAATGAACTGAAGACGAGATGGCAACTGATCACCATCGCGCCCCAACTGTGCCGGTTCGGTCATTGAATTTAGTCAGCACGCGCGCTCCCGCTTGACTTGGGCGTGAAACACATTCTCGAAGCACGCTGCACATGCACTTTTCGGTTTGTGGCGCGCGAATACGGTACGTGCAAAGGGGGAGGTTGTAAATATTACCTACTCTATCACCTTCCTGCAGTCAGGGTAGCTTAATCCGCGATAAATGATGCTCCTACGTAGGTGGAAGATGAGGTCCATTCAATGAACTGGCGCAATCAGTTTAATATCATTCCCCTCCGGTGACTAACATACGTTACCTGTTCTGTTCTGATTGATGTCAAGAACAATGGGCAAAGGGAAAAGAAAAGAGCTCTATAAAACGGTTGTTCAGTCGATCAGTTTAATAGGCAAACAATTGTGGATAACGTATTATTTTTTTGGAACACAGTACGCTTTGTGAACATCTGTTTTTGGATGTTGCACGACATGGTCAGAATATGAGAATTGTTTTTTTTTATGAACCATATCAGCACCATGTCTCATCCATCGGGGAACCATAAACCTTGCTAAGGAATCCACTACCGATGGATCTGATTTTTTCTTCGCCTTAAATTGGCAAGGGAGTGAAACGGGCAATGACATATACTACACCCGACGTAAAAAATGCAAGTGTCGCTCGGATTTACTAGCGGATCGGTGGTGCATTGTTGTGCGCTGGCAGAGCTCATTGCACCATCCGCGCACGTCATAATAAAACGATAAAACTTCTGGCGCGGTTGCTCGCTACGGAGCGCCAGTAGCTGCCCTTTTTGGTACGGCAAGCTGCAATATAAAAGTACACATCACACATTCACACGTTTGATTGGTTGTGTGGGGGAGAGGATAAGTCGTTGCAGATGGGTGGTGAGCATGTGCGGGGTATAGTAAAGGAAAAAGGCGCCACTTCCGCTCCAGTACTAGCAAATCGGTGGCAAAAAAAGGGCAGTGAACGGGTAACGTTCTCCGGTAGGTAATTTGCATTATGAATAACTTCCATCTCACAGAGCGGACAGAGAGATAGAGAGCGGGTGGATAGAAATATCATTTTATTGGGCTGCAATTTTGTTGTTTTATCTTCAGCACGATCATCGCGGTTCTGACAGCACACATATGCTAGATATGAAGAAACGTGGTCAAACTTTATTCTGTAACGGTTTTTAAAGTTTGATGCGCTTTAAATATGATCTGGCAATTCCAATCAGGTTAAGAATAGAGATATTTGACGTCAAGGATAAGATACTAATTTTGTAAGGTTTTTTTTTGCAAGGATACAGCCTCATAATAATTTTGCTCAAAATTCTAGACCAATGAATCATTCCACACGTGGTGGTCCGTCTCAAAATGATGCACCGGTCGTCCCTTTAAGGCCTTTGACCTGTTGTCTATTTCGCAACACCTAGCTCGTTGATTAAGTGATGAGCGACCAAGCTGTAGTAAGGACGGTTCGATGACTCGTCTGCATAACAAAAGCATACGTTCCACATGTCACTAGCACCGTCTGATGAGGGCTTTCACTTTCCGGGGGATGGGAGGTGACAAGTGTCTCTATGGTGACCTTATAACGATTTTTGCTGTGTGGTATGTTCGATATTTAGAAGAAAAGTGCAGGATGACACATTATTACTGCGTCCAAAACAATTTTCCACTCACACAGCCCCAAACCTACGACGAAAGTAAAAAAACACCGCAATGAAGCAGGCTAATAGGTTCAGTTTTCCATTACGAAGTTTTACCTTTTTTTCTTCTTCTCTTCTAACACGTAAAAGAAGACCGTTGTCCTTCAGACTAATTTAACCTTCACAGCCACAACGTAACGGGCGAACTACGACGGTCAACGACACGGGTTGTACCGGGATATCAACAGGTGTGGTAACGTTTGGTTGTAAGGAAGGTCATCGGAACGATGTTCGTAAATTCGGGCGAAGGAAATATAGCGCTGCAAATACATAAACCTTCTGAAGGAACAAAGCGAATTCAATTCTTACGTAAATGCCCAATCATCATAGCGTGAAGGAGGAAAATCGGAGAGCAATTTTCCACTTGCATGATCGTTTTGAATGGGGAAATAATCGATGGCGGCGCGCTGGGAGGAATGGAAATGTATCTTCATTCTGTTTTATTGAAACATGTTTAATCCTTTGAAGTGTTCGTAATATTATGGAATGTCCTTGGAACATTTTGGAAAGATTTGACCCATCAAGGCATTCCTTTTCATCCGCTTAAATGATGTCACAATTTACTTTCAGTTTTAGCTAGCTTCCAATTCGTTCTCTCTAATACTTACCCGAACGGCAGTCACGACGTCTTTGGAACAATGTTTACCGTGACGGTGTTGCATTGTAAAGGGCACAGGCGTGCCCTCCCCATCAATGCCAATGCATACACAAATGGTGAAGGATATCTCAGCCCATGGCCAACAGTTTGCTGCCTTGAGTGTCGTAGGGAATCCGTACAAGAGGAACATTTTGCACAGCACGCGGCGTGCAAAAGTAACATAAACCCCAAAAGCTGATGGATGGATGATCATGAGCTCCAGTTTAGTTGGCAGACGTGAGTCAACGGACGTGTCTTTTGAGAGGTGTTGGAATTTGAGTTGCCATCAAGAAGAGATTGATTCACGATCATCATGTTTGATGCAGAGCAATCACAAAACATGCCCGGTGTGGTACACATTTCATGATCGTTATCACCGGTTGTTCCCTTGAAACGGTTTATCTTGTACCTTGAGCAACTCTCTCAGGGTTTGTGTCGGAACAGATAAACCTCACCTGTTTTCAGCCGCTTATCGCAGGAATCGGACGTGATACGTCCATGACAATTAAGGCTAGTTGACCGTGGTGTTTTGTTTAGGATAGTTTGCTGAGCATAGTGTGATCATCACAATAAAAAACGATTGAACATTACAAGGTCATCATCTGGCTAGTGAGAGAGTGTAGTAGCCTCGGAAGAGACAGCACATTACTGCATTATCAAGAATCGATCTTTATATAACACATCCCAAAGGAGGACAGCTCTAGAAACTCCCTTCCATTCAGTGGGTTTGCCTTGTCCACGGGGAAGAGAGTGCACCTAACGATGCACCAAACAACTTTGCAGCTGCCATTCTGTGGTGTTGATCGCACATTTGTTTACACTTATCACCCCTTGCCCGCCGCACTGTACCCGTCGGTGCGTATCAGTTGCTTTTGGTGCCCTTGGACTGCATTCGACGCAGGGGCAGTAGTGATGTATTCCGTTGTGTGTTGCGTACAGTTTGCAGAAGACACAGGTTCCGAAGGTTTTCTAGATGTCAGCGTCATCTTCGCGCTAGCGAACACGTGATTGTATTTACAAAACGCAAGTTGCACTTGAAGTGCAGCTCCAATACGGTCGCATTTGCTCGTCCACTAATGTAGCAGCTGTCAATCCAAGGAGAAATATTCCTTCGGGTCAGTGTATTTGGCGACCATACTATCTTCACTGCAACCTGGCACTACGTGTCTGTAACGTAATGCGTAAGAAGCTCTAGCTCTTTAGCAAGAAAATGTATAAAATGTTGCTAACAGCTGGAGTTGTTTCGGAAGGGTAACTCGCGTTATCTGTAGGCAATGCACCAACAGTAGATTAGCGGTGTCTACGAAGAAGACCAACTCGTTACACCTTTATGCAATTAAATTGGAAATGCTCCAGTTTATTACTTCCGGTGTCCGTGTCCATTAAAACAGGCATGTGTCAAAGTGGCGTAAGGTTTATATAGCTCATAACATAGCATAACAGAGTTTGGCAAACAAAATTCTCACATGGAAGGAAGAGGTTATGTTGTGTCTAAAAAATGTCCGTACGCTTCTGGCTATTTATGTAGAGCAATACATGCGTGCTGTCATCGATTGTCAAGGTGACATTGTATGGGGATAAGGCAGCAGAAGGAGTGCTGTGTACTTTGTGAACTCCACTTGAGTTGAGCATCAGCGAAAGGGCCACACGTCGTAGTGTGAAGGTATGGAGAGCTCAATCGACATCTTATGTAAGCGAAAGTGAGGGCCTTGCTTGGCAAGTTTGTCTTGAAGAAGTTTCCTTTCATGGGTAGAGAATAATTAGATAATTATAATTGGAAGAGTCTGTACAGCATGTGCCATAAAGTAATGCAAGCAGGGAGGAATAATATCATACAGATGTTTTGTGGTGACGAAGAAGACATGCTCTTTAAAGCTAAAGTTGGTGAATAGAGTTGAAAAATTCAAAGTTTCTTTCATTCTATTGCCAACATGTACTCCAGTGAATCCTCTGTTAGTTTGACACTTTATCTGCATCTATAATGCAACTGCACATCTTTAAAACGACCTCAAAAAACATCTCCTCTGAGACACAAACATTTCCATCCCTTTCGAACGTTCCCTTTAAATGATTGCTGCCTGCCGGATCCTCGAAGACCATGATAAACCGAAAGATAAACAAAAACCACCCCTTCTTGACAAACGCACTTACACACATATATTATGATCAGCATCATCAACGGTTGTGGAATCAGTGTGTCCACTCGAGAGATGCGCCTCTTTGTTTTTCGCACACTCGCCTGTCAACGGTAAGGAAAAATGCCACCCTCTACACCAACCCACTCGCAGAGAGTCACCTCTACCGCGCCGTTGAACTGAGAGTGAATGCAGAGTTGACCTCCTTTTTTTGTACAACCCGCGCACACGATCGCTACCATCGCCGTGCCTCCGTTCGAGCTTAACGTTCACCCCGGGGATTTCGCAGACTTTGCTGGTGGTGACTGTTTTTTTTTGGCGAACGTCACCAATGTGCGTTTTAGGTTCAGTGAACCTCGCTCAAATTTGGCCTTCATGCTGACGCGCTTGTCATTCGGCCGCGACTCTTCTAGCCATCTAGCTCTGGGACCTTCGGACGACAGCTTTTTTGGAGGAGAAGTCGATACAAAAAATCCCGGACACCTTAACACCAAAGACAGAAAAAAAAACACCTCTACCTTCGACTTCTAACGAGCCTTTCTCGAAAGGAAAAGGTGGCACGGTGCGGTGTATTTCGACAGGCAGACAGCTGTATCCGAGTTCTTGTGTGAGCCTCAGCGAATAGAGGTGGCTGGATTGGATACGGTTTTTGGAAGCGATGACATTGTTTGATGGCAAAATTGTGTGACTTTCAGATGACATGCGTTGGCTGTTTTTTTGTTGCCATTCATGAGTCGATGCGGATCATAATCATGGGTTGGTTCTTTTGTGCCGTTAACGTTCACCATTCACCTTGTGATCCTTGTGATGATCGCACTGCATGGTGTGTACTAGCTTTTCGATGCGTTTGCAATCGATCGGTAGCCTCTCCGGTTTGGTGGTCGGTTGGCAACACTTAACCTTGTGCGTTGTTTCTTCTACCGTGCCTCAAACGGGGGTACTACACCCGGGCATCTCTAATGCATTGATCAAATGATCGTGAAGTAGGCTCTTCGAGAGATCGATCGCCTGCCAGCGGATGTAACCATTATAGCTTTAGCATTTGCATTTGCATTCAATGCCACCCGGCATAAACACCGTTCCTCATCCGTGAGTATACAGCATGCATATCGTCGTCGTCTTTTTCCGTTCTCTTTTTTGGATTAGACTGACCATGATGTGAGGGGGGGGGGGGAACTCCGGGTGGTTCCAAAGTTTTCTTTTTCCTCTCTCACTCGCTCTTTATCTCACTCTCCCTCCCTTACTATGCTACAAAAGCCCGACGTCCTCGACCGTGGTCTTACCGGCGGTTGCATTGAGGCTTGTTTAGAGAATTGATAGTTGCCGCTCCCCACTGCTGCTTGGTGGTTGGCGAGAGTGTTGTGTACAAGAGTAAGTCAACAAATTCTAGACCTTGACAGTAGGCCGCTTAGTGCTAAGTTAAACACCGGTGCAGTGCAGTGCGAGCGGACGCATTAATACTAAGTAGATCCTATTGCACACTACACTCTCCTCCATTACGCTCAAGTGTTGGTTCGTTCTTGGGCACGACATTGGGACATTGTACGGAATCGCAACCAATGGGATATACGGGGATCGTGGACTAGCACAAACGCACCCAATCCTCTAATCAGCTTTGCATGTGTACACCTCAGTACCCATGCAGTCAGTGCCCTTGGCACTCGGGCCCTCGGTGGGCTTCGCTGTTTCCTTTCGGTTTTTTGGTGTGAAACACCTTCGCGATCGTGACGGGCCTCGGGCTGTCTTAAAGGTGGGCGTACAGTAAAAGAGGTCAACCCTTCCGCCATCATCTCCAGGGTGTCATATTTTAGTGGCACTGGGTAAACTCCCGGGCTGGAGGGAGACAGAGGGCTTAAGACACTTACCCCGTTCGCATATTTCCAAGGTGACCTCCTACTCTCGTTCGTGGTGTTGATGGATGGTGCAGAAGCAGATGCGGCGACGGTCACACTTGGGGCCTGAGGACCTATGTTTGGAGACTGGCGGTGAGTGTTTTAGGATATCTTCAATCGATTGTAAAGGAGGTTACGGATAAAGATCTGTCGTATTTACTACGCTCAAGCTGATGATGTTTGTGTCACACTGACTTTGTGTGCCCTTTCGGGAGCTTTTTATTGTGCGCTTCGCTGGTAGCTTTAAAAAAAGATCTTCACTTCAATAAAGCAGGGATTGTCGTAGCTCTTCTAAGCGTTGAAGATGAAGCTGCTTTGAAGAAGGTCAAACATTTATGTTTTCACACTTCATTATATAGTGATGGTTGAAGATAATACTTTTATGCTTATTGTTGGAGCCATCGACACGCAAAGCACTGGCAATTACAGTTGTGTTGTTGTTTTATGGTACAATTTATTTCATTCACTTTTGTGGTATGTTATGCAATATGCTAGAACCATTCATGACAAGCCGGTTGTTGCAATTTCTTGTTAGAATAACAGGTTTGTGGGTTTTTTTTTCTGATGAACAATCCAATATATACGAGTTGTCAATTTCATGAAGGTTTCCTCTATTGAACTCTAGAAAGTTCCCGGGCAAAGAAGTTAAAAATTGCCATACTTTTTTTTTCATTTGCCCTCTACTTACCGTAATTTTCCTAAGCGATAATAGTATAAAAATATCTAGAATCACAGTCACCGCAAAGTAAAAACGATGCCTTCAGCAACTTGTCGCATTTCAATTGTTGCACTGTCGTTTGTAAGTGTAAGTGAGTGCTGTACCATATGGGGATGCACGCTGACAGTTCTTCTGGGACGGCAACCCGATGATGAAGTTCGGCTCCAACGAAGCGAGCCCCTTGCAGCACGGTGCAGTGTCAAGAACACAACGTCTCAGCCGACGATACTAAGGGTGCAGTGCACTAAAGCGTCCGTGCCTCTTAATGGCGGGTTGCAGTTTGGTCTGTTACACCGAGAGAGCGAATTCAGTTAGATTGCTCTCCGGAATACTTTTTTATTCCGACCGTCGATCTGTGGGAGCACGAGCATAAGCCACTGTTTGGAACGCGGTCCTCTTCCTTCACACACGCAACGTTTCGTTAGTGATGGTTGATATCTCGCTCTACGGCGAATCTAACCTTTGCCAATGGCTCGACGAACTCGCGAGTTTTTTTTTTGTGCAGGTCGGGGCCATGGCGCTCTCATCAGTACCGTAGTACCCAGTGTCTCAGTCACTGTGCAACCGTCAGCGTCTGCGGACAGACAACACCGCGAGTCAAGTCTCGTCCGTTCGGTACGGTATTGTTGATCGTTTTGATACTTCACCCCTCCTTTCCACCATCCTTACTCTACGCTTCCGGCGCAGCAGAAGGGTGAAAGCGAACAGTGGGAGCAAAACAAAACAGCATCAAAAATAACGCCGAAGCGGCGCCGAAGTGATGAATGTTGTCGAGAATTTTTGGGTCTGTAATAGTTTGAACTTTTGCAGATGATTTTGCAAATGCACTTCTGCTGACGCATCGCAACCGTGTGGTGGAGTTTCATATTGTATGGAAAAGAAAACATCGAAAAGTGAGACTAATAGTACGCAAACATACACACCGTGTGTGTGTTGGAGTTATAACAATCGTGTGTGGTATGGTGACGTGTAAATAAATAGCAAAGCATAGATAAGAACGCGCAAATTGTTGCACATTTTTGAATGATTGTTGACGTGTTGTGGTTGGTGCTGTAATGTGTGAAGGTGTGCTTTGTTCGCGCAAGTGCGTCTCCGTTCAAATGGTGTGACAAGAGTTACCAATAAATTCAGATGAAGAAAGCACAATTTCATTCGAATCCCTTGTCCTATTCCGTCCAAATGCAAGCGTAAGGCATACATTTTGTGGCGAGCATTGCTTTCTGTTAAGAGCATATTGTGAAGCATATGCTGTGAGTGTGTTTATTGTGAAGCATTAGCTAATATTATTCATGTAAAAATAAGTGTCTGAACAAGTTAAGCAAAGAGATAATCTGTGAAGGTGTTATAACATTAAAGTGAATCGTTACCATAAGTGTGTAATTGAAATCGAATCTTGAAAAAGAGTGCTAATGCAGGTTAGGTTTTGTACAAACACCAACCAATGCTCTGGTAGACGAAAGTTGCACCATCGTGAGCCTGCATTCTACTGGCCAGTGGCCAAATCGTTAGCGCAAACCCCGTGTCCGGCCGCAGCAAGGCGGCGTTCTAATCCGACGAAGAACAGAAGTCTCTAGGAATATTGGAATATTCACCCCGCCGGTCGGTTGTGTTGGCCACTGGCAAGCCGAGACGTGGCGAAAGAAATAGAAGAAGGTCATAGAAATTAACTCTACTCGAAATAGAAGCGCAAAACGGGAATAATCCTTTTTCGCGCGGTGGTCGAACATCGGCAGCATTGCAATTCAGCTGCATGCGAAGCGGGTAGTGCCGTTGGGAACGGTTTTTTGTGGTGTGGAGAATAAAGCGTTACTTCACTGATGGCCAGCACCGAGCGGCTAGTAACCGACAGCAGCGTGCCAACACGTACCATATAGAAGCTCGGATACGAAGCAGATCATACAGGAGGCAAGAGAAAGACCCCGCAGAAAGGTAGCTAATGAAAATAACTCACCGATAAGTGTATAATTTTTCGTGAATTCTTCTAAAGGGTTTGGGTTTTCTTTCGCCTTACCTTAGAGATTCTGAAGATATTTAAATTATAATAGGAAAGATTTCTATAAAATTCTTAATTATTAGAAAATACAAATAATCCTGTGTTTTTTAATTGTTCTTCTCTATCCATCTAACAAACGTAATAAGAATTTTAAATACATGGAATCCGTATGGTAAATTTATTAAAATTTTCTACCCAGGAGTCATCATAGCGCGTTTTCAAAGTACCAGGCTGCTCCATCGCGTATGGAAATCATGAAATCAATTTCATCCGGTTCCTCTCACAACTGCACTGTTGGGTTTTTTTTTATTAATTATTTTAAGTTGTTTTTGAGTTCAGCTGGCTGAACGCTTACACATCGCAACTTTTTGCGGTGCAAATGCACCAGTGTGCACTTGCAAATGTAAACTGACAGTAAAGAAAAAGAACTAAATTCAATTGATGTTCGCAAAGTTTTAATGAGAATTTGGAAATGAAGTTTTAATCTGTTTTCATAACATCATGCTCAGTTTAGTAGAAGAAAACTACATTTTTAAAACATGAAACTGGTGACCTGGTACTTTGCTGAAACACCAAGCGTCTCCATTTTGGGGTGATTTTTAATATCTCATGTTATCAGTTGCATTTGATCGTTTCTAATCATTTTACAATATTTTACCATCTTCAACATCAAATTTCAATTGCAACTCTGTAGCAACTAACCTTTTTCCATCATTTCATAGTGAAACTTTAGTCATAATCACTGTAAAGAGCAAGCTTCTTTGAAGCTAAACCTATTTTTAGTTCGGCTTTGAAGATTGCAGTTTTATGTGTTTGCTGTCCCTTCAGCAGAACAATACTGACGGGTTAGTCACCCTAATACTAGTGCCCTTCTGGGTGTGGGAGGGCTTGTGGAACAAAATAACTTTTGAAAGATGATTAATCATCACCCGCATTCGATACGCTCCATTGTGCTGTGGTGACTGGAACGGGTCCAGAAATGGGAAACAGAAGATTGGTCATCGCCGTGGAATTTCGCCGCACCACGAACTCTGTTGCTTGGCGTACGGGTTTTCTTAACCATACCCAGTAGCAGTTAGTGTTCGGCATTAATTAAACAAACTT
>KI423526.1:29360-40303 GCA_000473375.1 Anopheles culicifacies | reverse complement strand
CATAAATAGCTTCGAGAATCTAATTAATAGTTTTTATTGAATTTAAAAATGTTAATTATCATTAAAAACAATAATTATTCGTGGTTGAGCATTAAGACATGTTACACGAAACAATTCGAAACTCGTCGAAAATGTATGTAATATTATAGGTAAAAAATTTAAAAATTATAAGAAGTCGTATTTGCTTATTCTCTTCAACCATGCGAAACATCAATTTTACGAATCTCTTTAAAAAAAAAAAAACAACCGGCCTTATACTCATGTGACATACTGTAATACGAGGAAAGGAGCCTCTTTTAGTTGCTCTTGACGCTGTCTGGTGGAAAACCCAGTCGCCAGGGATAAAAATAATATCAATTTATGAGTTAATGAACTAATATATAACTATAATCCCAAGATGCGTTTACCATAAACTGGTAACACGGCTACAACAGCAGGCTCCGAGCTCGAGACAACGGACGGGTTCGATCTCTTCTCTCGTCAGCTCTCGTGCGATACGGTCGTTTAGAAGTTTGGATTATTTTTTATAATTTTAGGATTAGTTAGGTTAGATGTAGTGTTAAGTTAGTTTTAATAAACATAAATATGTGTTGGGTCAGGTAATTTTTAATTAAATTAAATAATAATTTAATGATAAAATAATTTCATTAAAACTTGTAGTTATAATCCTTTCTGCATTTCCTATTGATTTTTTGTTTGTTTGTTGAGTTATTTTAAATCAGAATGGTATAAATGAAATATTTTCCTCGCCGAGTAATAAAGACTCGTTGTGCGGCATATGCTCGAATCACTAACTCATGTTGAGTACCCAGCAAAAACTAGTTACAAAAAGCACACACACTTCTGCCACGTGACAATTACCGGAACACGCACAGCCGTATCGGCAAATTGACGCAACAAAACCCGGTGCTTCGCATCATTTCCATCTTACGCTTTGCAAAGTTCGGCCATAAACGGTCGTATGTTTGAAAGCTAAATTACATTTACATCCTTGTCGCATTATTTATGGCACAAGTGTTCACCCGTCGTTTTGCGCGAACTTGCTGGCACTCTCCTTTTGTTTTCTCCTTCGTTTTTCTTCCCCGCCCAAGTCCAACGATGCAAATGAGACACTCGGTTCGTTTTGTTTTTATTCTTCCTTCCTTTTTTTCGTAAATCGCCAACGAGCATCGGCAAAGCGAGCAACGAGTTGCCTATCGGTCCTTCTTCTTGTTTGTAGTTGCTGGAATATGAAGTCGTTTGGTGCCACGCTTTGTTTTTTTCTTTTCTTTTCACCCTACCCGGGAAGGGATGACAATTATTCAAACGCAAAAGAAAACTCAGACGGCTGCAGAGGAAAAACGCAACACCGGTGCAAAACTCCCTAAAGAAGTTTTCACTCCGTCCGGGGACAAATTCATATTCCCGACCGGCTTACCGAGTCACCGCCTTACCCTGTCTCCGGCTCTTATCCGCCGGCCGTCGGGGGGAAAAACTGCAACTTGCACAAATTGAAGAGTAATAGTTTTCAATTTACGTGGGAAAAGTTAAATGGAAAGAAATTTTATCTCTCCCTTTCCGGATGGACCGAAAAGTGTTCCAACCCGGTTGCTGGCGGATTTTCCTGCGAGCGCAGGATGCGAAACAGCGCGAAAGCACAGTACAGTGATATTTGCATGCGTTTTGTGGCAGCCGCGCTGTTCGCGTGGCAAAAGCACACCCTTCAGGTGACTTTTTGAGGTTTTGCAGTTGAAGTGACTGTCTGCCCGCTTGGAACAGGTGCGTTGTTGTGAGCTGTTTAAAGCGATTTCGTACTCCGGGCACGATTTGCTAGAGCACTCTATTTCCTTTCACTTTGAAAGGAATGTGCCTAATTACTGAGGCAGAACAATTTTATTACTTAATGCAGGATAATGGTGTGAAGTTATTAGGAACCATGGTATCTTATCGGTTAAACTCTTTGGCGATAAAAATTAAGCATAAATGCAGTGATTGCATACCTTTAGGCGCGCGACGGAAGCAATTTTGACGACATTATCAAAGGATGTAATTAATTCTACTAGTACTAATCTGACCATCGACACAATTAACGTGATAATTCCGCAAGGAGTAACTTCTAGGGAAGTAATGTTATAAACGATCACTTTTAGTTATATCATCAATCCTTTTCTGGGAAAAACGATGCCTCGTCTATTCCAGACTGCATCCTATCTTTGATAGGTATAATCTCTAACCTTCGTATTTCAACCTTTACCGCCGTGAGAACATTGATGTCTTCTATGAACTATCAGAGTGCTTCAGGATAGCTTCATAATCATAGGATTTTAAGCAAACTGTACAAAGCATGATATTGTTGCCAACAAATTACTCTTTTCTCTTAGGGCGGATCTTCCGACTCCTCGCACACGACTCCAAATGTACGTCCGCCGTTCTTTGTGACTTTCAGGAATTTCCAAGGATTACATACTGCAGATCACTTCACGAGCTGCTCCAAGTGTTTCTCAATGTGAATTTCCTTCAATCAAACACAGGATAGTATCCTTCAAATGAATTTTGTTTCAATGCGATATTAGTTTCCAGTAATTATTCTGGAATAAGATCTTGTGGAGATGAAAATTGGAGGTTTTTTTTTTAAATAACGATAAGATATGCGTTCATTGAGTAACTTGAAAAGCTCATCCACCTGTGCGTTACATAACATATCTGTTGATAGAAGTTCCATATGATTTCGTCCAAGAATGGCGAAGGCCATATAGCAATCTTGGTAGTGAGATCACTCTAAATCGAATTCAACATCTTTTAGAACTTGTGAGTTTCTCCTGATTGAGAGTTATTTGTTCGTCTCTCCGTAGCAGAGTACTTTTATTCTGAAAAACTCCTGGAATAATGCTTAAAGTATCAGTTACTTTACTTTACGACGAATCATGCTACAAACAAATTCCAAATTAATTCTTTTGAACACTATTTCAGCAAATTAAAAAAAAATCAAAACTTACTATGTTATCGAAGAAAGAACTTGCAAATCACCTATACACTTGTTTTTCTCACTGTTTTTCTTTTTCCAGTTTTGTCTTAGCTCGTACTATCCATATGTTTCGTTTTGTCTATTTTTTAACTTTCCAGCTGTTTTGTATCATTTTTTTTGTCAGTGCTTCTCTTCGGGATCCATTTAGTTGTTGTTTTACATTCACTTTTGCTTCGCTTGCATAAATCTGGTTCACGAATCCTTAGAAGGAGAAGAAAAAAGGAGTGCAATTGCAACTACCGCAGCTTCGATAAGCTTTTAAACGAGGAACAAGAGGGCAAAACAAAACTCCAACCGGTAGATGAATGTTCCATTCACCGTACCGTCCGTACTCGGATTGCTCAGTTGCGCAATGGTAGCATTCGCTTTACGGTAGCACCGTGAGGGGAGGTTTTTATTTTTCCTCGAAAATGTTTTTAATGAGAAATGCAGACAACAGCACGGTGGGGCAGAAGCAAAAAAAAAACAAGCACACCGACTGGCAACAAATGCACTTACCATAAACATTTTGTAGTTGTTTTATCTCTTTGCTTTTGGATTATGGGAATTTATTTTCTTTCTACCGCCGTTTCGCTT
Organism: Anopheles culicifacies; assembly: GCA_000473375.1. Lineage (NCBI taxonomy): Eukaryota > Metazoa > Arthropoda > Insecta > Diptera > Culicidae > Anopheles > Anopheles culicifacies. The sequence continues at coordinate 36,723 of KI423526.1, read as the reverse complement.
TTTGGTGCTAGTGCCGCAAGAAAGGTCCTTCCAGATTATGTAGCCGTTTTGTTTCAATAAAGTCATTGAGATAAAATTTAATGCTTTATTAATAGCACCAATAAGGGGGGTGGAAGAGCAACGGCAAGGGTTGAAACGAAATCCGGTCTGATATTTGATTATTGCTCATTAACGATCGACAGTGAGTGGGGATGTTGGTGTTTTTTCCCTATTTGCTCCTCTCAAGTGCGGGTTTTAATTTCAAATGAGGCCACCAACACGGCCACCCACCGTTGGTAGTTGGCGTCATATTTTTATCCTCGCTTTACGATCCGCAACTTTACGATGCTGGAAAACCGTACGGTGGGTGGAAGTGTTTGTTGCTTTATTGTTACCCTTTGCTGCTGCACAAAAAGAATGTCAGAAAACAGCTTGTTTTTTTTTGTTTTCCTTCTTCGAATGTTCCGGGATGCTTTTCCGCCATTTTATTGCCCCGTCACTGAGAGCTTCATCAGGTAGAACCGTCCGTCACTTATCAATGAACTTTGCCATTTGATTCGCCATACCATTCCAGCTGGTGGTGAAGAACAAGATGACACGAACATTAAGCTTCCCTTCCATATAACTTTTTTTCGTAGAAAATGGTATGTTCATTCGAATAGGGTGTTGATGGAGCATGCTTGACTGGTATGGTTCGATTTTATGTCCGCTAATCGTACCGCTGTAGAAATGGGGAAGATGGATCATGAGCCTGTATGAAATTCCCATTTTGTTCTCAGTGATTGTGTTGTTTTCCATTTCCTTCTCTCTTTCTTTTCCTCTCTCTCTCCTCTCTCTCTCACACACACACACTTACTCGTGAAGAAGAAGCATCGAAGACGTGGTAATTTATTTTCTTTCCCACCCCACACTACCCCACCTCACCCTACCACCCACCCCTTCCCCACTCGTACGTGAGGGTGTGAAAAATGAAGGCTCATAAGTAAGTGAAAATTGATAATAAAAAGCAAAATTATTTTATATTCTCTGCAATTCGATCCATTTGTTATTTTTATGCTGCCCCCATGGTAGCGCGGCTGCACACGTTGGTAGTGGTGGTGGTGAAACATTTCACGCCTTGTGCCTTCTCTAATCATTTCCCAGATTTACGCCCTTCGTTCCGTTTAGGCGGAGCGCAAAAGCATCCTCCTTGGCCCTGTGTTTGAAGTGTGCCGAGCTCGTTTCTTCCCTTTATGGAAGAAAAAAACAGAGACATAAGTAAGCTTTGTAAAGGATTCTTTCTTTTTTTTTTAATGAGTCTGACGCTTCTTACTACCGACATTACAACAGCGGGAAAACAGCAGTGAAAATAACACACCCCTTTTTCTTTTCCGCCACCCCTTGCTGCAACAGTCGAAATCTCGACGGCACGGTTTGATGTAGGATTTCCCATCAAAAAGGATCATTCCGAACGTATTTATTTCCTCCATTGTTGTGTGCGTGTGTACGAGCACCGCGCCCGTACGTGCACGCTACTCTTTTTTGTGAAATGTTTATTGTTTTCTCAAACAACCCATTCACCGCTTTAATACGACGGATCAGACTGAATGGGATGCTTTGCCGGTTTGTGCTTGATTATTTCACGCTCTTTTTCACGCACGAAAGCGCGTCCCAACCGACACTGAGCATAAGCGACCTGGGGTAGTAATGTGTGTGGGTATGTATACAAGCTTATGGAGGTGCCATTTTTCTTGATGGTTCTTGATCGGTTTACCATCAAGAGCAACATTACAGGGGTGTTGATTGATATGGTGTTGAGGTTCTTGTACTTTTCATTGCGTTTTATGGAAGATACTCAAGCAGAGGTGAAAGGAGTGGATACATATATTTTAACAATGAATACATACCTTTTTCACAGATTTTCACAAAGAAAGAGGAGCTTGGGCTAAAATAATGCATTAGGCTTTTTCTAAAATAGAATACTATATTTCGTTAACCATTTATTCATCTATTGATAAGTCGTAATATTCTTGATAATCGTACAATTAATAATTGATTGCATACTTTTAGACTCTTGGTAAAAATTTATTGTTTTTCAAATTCAAAAATATAAATCTTGAAACAGTTTTTTTGCCTTGCCGTTCTAGACTTAATTAACAACGTAGCAGGTCAATCAGTCCATACTACGCGGGGACGGTCCGAATGGGATTTGAGCACCGGCCCGTGGTGTTAAGGCCCGGCGCCGATACAACTCACCCACCTGTCCGCCCCGTCTTGAAACAGTTATAACGCACATTTTTCCGAAGGGAAAATAGGAAGGTTGAAAAACATAGCCGAAGCTTTTTTGTGAAAAGTAAACTTTAATTTATCTGCCATTTACTTAACAATAAGTTGAATATATTCAGGCGTTTATGAAAATCTTTTAATCACTCCAGCAAAAGTAAAAACCATGAAATTGCAATAACATTTTATTTTTTAATTAATTGAATCCGCCTTCACCTAGCTATTGTTCTTTGCCAAGGAACATCACAACACATATTTTCGTGAGACTAATTCTGATTATTTCAAGACTACTTAAAGGTCACGATAACATCAAACTTTTACTGAAGATTAAATTTCCATACTGTTCTTATTAGACAATGTTCAGATGCATGATTTGAAGAAGAAAAAAACTCACACACACCGGATATTCGATTTCAAATTTCTCAAGACTGGCCGAGAGCCTCAGCACTGAATTTGCAATCTGAAAGATAATTGTGAAGCAAGCTAGTGAATGAGAAAAATATCTATCCCATACCAATCCAATGGATTCCTCCATTTCACACCATTTTATTGACCTCCAGCGCCACACGAAGCGACGCAAACTTTACTGTTCAATATTTTCTAATCACTTTAATTACGTCAAATCCGTTTCCCTTTCCGTTTGCAGATTAATCTTACCATTTCAACTCTAGAAGAAGATTGGATGCCCCCGATCCCCTCCCCCACCAACCCATTTTCTCTCGCAAACGAGCAAATCCAAGTAATCGGATGCGTTCGCAATTCTACAATTCTGGGTTCGCCGGTCCAAGGGCGGAAAAGAACGCGCCGCAAACCGCAACACACCCCACCGGTGCGGTGTTTGGTTACGGCGAGCAGAAGATTGGATATATTTGACTTTTGTTTTTATTTTGCCTGCCCGTAGAAGCGATGAGTGCATTTTCCATTTCCTTTCTTAATGTGTTTTTGCACGCTTTCACATTTTTTCTCGCTTCATTGATACCTTCTGTTTCAGCTCGAACGCGTATCGGCATCATTACTGTTCGGTATGTTGTAGAGAGAGGGGGGGGAGAAAAAAAGAGAGAGGAAGCAACTAAAACAAAAATCAAACAGCTTCTGGACGATCGAAGAAGCGCACGAGTGAAGGGAAGAGTCAGATAAAACCGAGGTCAAGCTATGGAACGCCTTCCTAACGAGTGCTCGAAGACGTTTTTCATTATTTTTCTATTCATACTCCAACTACTGCTTCCTGTCAGGGTTTTGCTTTAGAGCGGCTTAACGCGCTTCGCTTCACTGGTAAGCCGCTACAAATCTTGAAGAAAGAAGCAAAACTCACTCACACACAAAGAAACCACTTCACAGAGCGCGCAGAAAGCATCGAAAGGTGCAGGAGATGCCCTAAGCACCTCGCCATCATTTGCATACGACAGCAGTTTTCCATTTCGCGTGCACCGTGCCTACATTCAGGATTCGGTTGCCTACCTTTAGGCGCATCGAAACCCTCGAAAACCTGTAGCATCAAGAATCGAGAATGGACAGCGTGAGAAATGCCAGGCGAACCCACGTGGCGTGGTGCTTCCTTTATTGCGTTTTGCTGGTTTGCTAAAAGGAAATGGAGGGGAAGCTAATCTACCGCTACTGCTGCTGCTCCTTCTGAGTGCTGCATACCTGCCGCGCTATCTCATCGATCAGCTGCTGATTTTGTTTAAGCACCGCCCGCAGCTCCTGCAGCTCACGCGTGACATCGTTCATCTTTTCCGTGCTCTGGTCAATCTTGGTCGCGAGTGCGTCCAGCGTTTCGGAGGTCCTTGGCACAGCACCTTCACCCTCCGCACCGGTCGGTGCGCCGTCGGAGGACTGCCCGGGGGGTGTACCATCCGAACCGGTGGGAACGACCGTCGGTTCACTGACGGCTGCCAGCTGTTGTTCCTTCTCCTTCGCAATCTCGTACGCCGCCATCATGATGTTGCGCGGTAGTCGCTTCTCCTCTGGGTTGAGTGGTTTCACGCTCAAGATGACACGGTAGGCACGGGGCGATACGAGGGCTGTATGGTGGAGCAAGCTGCGCAACCAGTTGGGCAACCAACCATTAAACAGTGCCGACTCAATGTACGAGATGAGCTTCGTTTGGCCAACGAGCTTCGACAGGGTGGCCGTCTTCTTGAGTGCCTGAATGTCATCTACCGCAATACCTACAAGCAGATTCATCAAGATTACGGTGACGAACAGCAGAAACAGTACGAACGTGATCTGTGCGCTTAGCTCGAGCATAAATGGCGGATCCTTGCCGTCTGGGTCGTTGATGAGCAGTTCCAGATCCAGCTCACCCACCATCATCACCAGCACGGTAATGAAACCCATGAACGGATTCTCGAACGAAGAGGAGGACGGAAAGATGACACAGAAGCTGATCGTAAACCCAACCAACATGCAGGAGTAAGCGATGAAGAGCTTCGCAAACTCTACCTGCACCTTGGTGTACATGGCGACGTACGCACCAAACACTGGCAGCTGCCCTATCATCACCATCAGATGTGTCCATCCGAGCAGCACAGCAAATGCACCAATGTGGTTCTGCCAGGTGTACGTCCGCTTCGTGTAGATGTACGAGATAACAAACACGCTCACGATGATGAACCACTCGGTAATGTTTTCCATCTGCGTCACGTACCGCCGGATGGAGGAGTACCCGGTAATGCCGTAAAGCTTCCGGCAGATCTCAACGAACGTGATCGCCACCAGCACCAGCCACTGCATCTCCATCACGAACGGGTTCCGACGTAGCATGTTCCCGAGTATGGACTGCTTCTGGCAGAGTTCCTGCTCCTGGATCGTTTCCTCCATGTCTTTGCTGCCATTGTAGCAGTTGTGCGCCAACGCCGTCAGCACGTACAGCGTGAGAAACAGTATGAAGATAAAGCAGAACAGTAAGCGAGCGATGTAGTACTTCCGGATCTTGCCCCACTTGATGTAGATGAAGGCGGAGCAGAGTGGATGCTGCAGCATCTCCTTCTGCCCCTCATCCACCAGCGTGTTCAAATAGCTAATCTCCCGTGGATAGCAATGCTGCAGTATGGTTCGAAAGTCTAGCTCCAGCTCTACCTCCTTCTCCGAAGGGTTCTGAGAGTGGATCAGTGTCATTGCATCGTCAAACTTTTGCGTAATCATTGCCAAAGAACCGGGTGTTTTACGTGTGATCACGTTCAACGCCGTTGTACCCTTCTTCGTTTTTGCCGTCACGTCCGCATCGTAAAACAGCAGTATCTCCACGCAATGCGCCAACCCATCAAGTGCGGCCAAATGCAGCGGAGTAAACCCAAACACGTCCTTCTTGTTTACGTCCGCGCCCCAGCAGATGAGCGCTTCGATAATGTGGAACGCTGACTCCGACCGACCGATCGCCGTGTGGAGTGGTGTGCGCATATCAAAGTCCTCTTCGTTTGGATCTGCACTGCCAGAGCGCAGGAGCAAATCCACACACTCCAAGCTGGACGTACGCGACGCTAGATGGAGTGGCGTAAATCCACGATGGTTTTTCATTTTCGCTTCAGCACCTTGCTCCAGTAGCAGCGCCACACACGCCGCATTACCTTCGTCCGCCGCCAGGTGCAGGGCTGTGGACTCTTTCTCCCGCACCCCGATAACTATGTTGGGATCAGCTCCCGGAGCAGCTAGCAACACCCGCAAACAGTCAACATATCCAAGATCTGCCGCCAGATGGATCGCATTCATGCCGTTCGGTTTGGTTGAATTCACGTCCACACCCTCGGCAATGAACAGTCGCACACAGTCGAGTGCGTTCGCTAGCACCGCACAGTGCAGAACCGTGTCCTCACCGCCCGCTCGGCGGGTACAGAGATCCAACCGAGCACCTTTGCTAAGCAGAAACAGTGCCGTATGGGCAGCGTTCCCGAACGCAGCACAGTGTAGCGGCGTGTACGCCTTCGGCTGCAGATTCACATCGATCCCTTTTGCCACCAGCACACTCACACAGTTCAAGCACCCACTGAACGCACTCAGATGTAGCGCTGTGAAGCCGTTCGTGTCGTGGAACGCCAGCTCGGAACCGTGCTCCATGAATGCGTCCAGCAGATCCCAACGCTTCCTAAATGCCGCCCAAAGAAAGCAAATGTTCCGCTCGGTCTTGCTCGCACCACCGAAAAAGTCGCTTACGTTCGATGCAACAATATTACCCTGCTCGAGACTGTCGAGCAGATGGACGCGTCCCGACGCCAACCGCAGCTGCTCGATCAGCGCAGTGCGGATCGAATCACTTGACAGCTCGAAGCCAAACTCGGGACTCGACTCTTCGTAGCTGTCGAAGATGATCGGTGCACTCTCGGCCGGTGGCGATGGACCAATCTTCATGTACTCGAAATCCTCCGTCACCATCGCTTCCTGGTCGTTCATCCAGTGGACGCTCAACTCGGGCGAGATGGAAAACCTGCGAGAGAATGCGTCCAGTTCAGGGTTGATTGTCGTGGGTGTCGGTTCCGCACGGGGGCCGCTTACCTTGGCTTGATGGGAATCTGCGAGTTGCGGCGCTTCATCGACTTGGCCGTGAGGCGCCGCGTTGGCTTCGACGAGCCTTCCTTGTAGCCAAAGTTCTCCATTGCGTTAAGCTTCCACCGCACAATTCACCGTAGCTGTTCTCACTCACGCAAAGTCCTCTCGCTCACACACGACCGCATCCGATCGCTATCGTGCACGATCTGATCGGCCAGACTGCACCCAGGGCGAGCATTCGCTCGTTCGCCTTCATCAGCTTCACGCGCTGTTTGTTATCTACCTTCTGCTCTCTGATTGTGTTTGTGTGCACGAGATAAATTTATCCCGACGATAACGAAAAACCACGATGCCGTACAAGCAGGGAGATGAACCATTAACGAGCGCCTCGTTACGACAATTGACGATGCAGGCTAATACAGATTTATAGTTGCCCTCTTTTGCTGGGACTTCGTCACAATGCGACACACGCATATGTGTTGCTTTTTTCTCTTCCTTCCAGTTATCTAAAGAAACAGCTCATAATTGGAATTGGGGAAGTAGTAGGGGATGACTCTTTTGTACTGTTGGATGTTTTTCTTGGGTTGGTATTAGATTCACTGTTGACTAATTTTGTCTGATGCGAGTCAAGGTAGTGGGG
>KI423526.1:9239-20085 GCA_000473375.1 Anopheles culicifacies | reverse complement strand
GAGTATGTTTTTTTTTTATTCAACATCCTCATAGCCGCGATGCAGGCACTTTGAAGTGCTAGAAATTGGATTTTTCAATCGCACATTGCACTTTTCCAACTGGGCATGTAGTTTCTAAAATGAGCAGAAACACGCTGTCTGCTTCTTCCACGCCTGTTTTTCGGATGTAAGCGATGCATTACAAAAATCACACAGCAGTATAATTGCGAATGCACACGTTCGGTAACGTGGATGTAATGGGGATGTTTCATTTGTACGGGGTCAGCTTTTAACTCACCCGTGTTCGTACCGTGCCTGCGTTTGAAAGGTACTCAACATCAACGAACCAGCGACCAGCCGAAAACTAATACAAAACCAGTGTTGGTGAAAAAGGCACGGAGATATTGTACTGTTATCCTTTCCCAATTACGCTGTAATTCGACAGCAAACAACATAAATTGACCAATGTTCGGCCAGGGAGCTGGTTTGCTTTCCCAATCTAATACTACCTGGCCGCTGCCGCCTCCTCACACTCCGTCGCTCCGCGCACCCATCCGACAGCCGTACACCAATCACCTGATGGAGATGCATAATTAATCATCGCTATTCAGAGCGCACCGACCGCTACGAGGCGCCCCGTGCTTACCATCACCAGCTCGGAAAACGCATGGAAATTAATTTCGACGAAATTTCAGGCCCCGTTCAACTGCTTTGTTCGCCGTCCCGCCCGGCCAGAAGGAAAATGAGTTTCCCTCCACCTCCCCCAGCGGTCGAGTGGTTTGGATCACGCGACCACAAGCGCCTAAATGTATGCGCTAAATCAAGGTTTTTGGTCTGCCGATTGGTGGGATGAACTGTTTCAGAAATGGAATGTGAGGGGTTTGGAGGACGGGTGGTGGTAGAATTCGGACTGATTGGAAATTTTCACACCATTGCATCACAACCACCGTGGCTGCTTCGATGTAGCGTTTCTCCTTCTTCTTCTTTTTATCGGACACTGCTATACCCGCACCCAATTAATACCCTTAAGCTTGTGTGTTTACTGTTATTTGAATTGTTCTGGCTTCTGCTTATAGCTGTTTTGTTGTTGCTTTATTTTTCTTTAACTTTTGCTCTGTATTTTTGCGTAACCCGGAAAATTTTCTAGCTGACTTGATATTTTTCTTCGCTCGGTTGCATCCATTGAAACTGGAGGGGGGGAAAATCCATACAGGAAAGTGACATTTGTTGTCGAAACTGTGCGCCTGCAGGGAAGGAGGAATGAAAAAATCCTTCCTACCTCAAAAAACAAAAAAAAAACCATGCAAACCGGAATGAACCAAAAGGCCCATCCTGCAACAGGAAGCCTAAGGCGCGAAATATTCCCATCCTTTGGTTTTTTAGCGATGAGGCGGTAGAGAAATGGAATTGTCGAAAATTTCATGCGCGTCATGATCGCGAACGCGAAATTTGTCGTCCGAATAAATTAAAGCACTGACCGAAAAAGTATCGTCCCGCTGGGGCAAAGGAACATTGAGTGAGTGTGCGTGTGTATGTGAGCGGTTTTTTTTCTGTTTTTGCTCTCCCAAAAGCGAACGCACTAGACCGTCGCACACTGCGAACAAATGGAATGGAAAAGCACTACACGGCCTAGTTGATACAAAGCACTTATCGGGTTTAAAAAGCTGTTAAAAAGTTTTCACTACAAAAAAAAAACAATAGCATCAGCAAAAGAACATCGCTGTTGATTAAAAAAATTGGAATAGGATGCGCCTAAAAGTGTGCAAAATGCAGAGCAATTTTTTTCTATTTATCCTTTATGTCATACGCTCACGCATTATTGTCTGCTGGGTACGAGTGTTGCTCCCAGCAGACACGAAAAGAAAAAGTGTTGAAAAATCAAGTTGTCTGATTAAAATAATATTCACAGTCGCTTACCGTACCACGGCACCGTGACAACTTGTAATGTAATTTGCATTTTGGACGCAGAAAATGGTTCGATCTCTGGACATGATGGTTCGTACCAAAGCACCTAATGGATCTATTTTCCCTCCAATTGCATCCAGCCGCTGTTGCACCTGCAATATTTTTGCCATCATTATTTCAGCTTCAGCCATAACGTACACACTTGCACGTTTCTTGTTCATATACCATTCGCAGTGCCATTCATTTCCGTACCGGAAATCAGTGCAAATAAATAACGCATCAGTTCTTCGCCCGGACTGGGCGCGGAAAAAGTGTACAAATAAAACAACCACCGGTGGAAAACAAAACCACAGGAAGAAAGTAAGAAATAAAATATAAATTTTAAAGATCATTCGCAAGTGCTATAACTGATAGAAGGCAACAAGCAGAAAAAAATAGGTAAAATCGTTCCCCACTGCCGTGTCCTTTTTTCATCTCCTATCACACAAGCAAACAAATGGAGGAAGAGAGTCAGAAAACATGAGGATGAAAAACTGAAAACAACATACGAGAAAATAGCCCCGTAAGTCCGACGCGTATCGGACAGATAAGCGACACCAATTTGCGTACGCACACAGGCACACAGGCAGTGCGATGCGATAAAAAGAGCGGTGTCAAGTGAAGCGAACCGTGACCCGCCGGGATCAGGGACAAGAGATCAGAACGTGCGCCTGCAGGGGGTGGGAGTGGTGATGATGGTGTGCAGGTTAGCTGCACGGTTGGTGGTTGGAATATAAATTTTCGTTCATAACAATAATTATTCCAGTTGAAAAAATAAAACACTTTTAAATTAGCGCGCATCAATTTACAATCGGTGGTTCGGTGGTATTTTTCATTTTCTCTCACTCGTGCGATAACAATAGCGGGACAGGTACATACAGGACAAAGGAATGGCATCGGGGAAGATAGCGAGGATGGAACTGAACAATGGGAAATTGTGAGCAGGTTAATGTCCCTACCAATTTCAATGGCTGGTGTGCGTTGGTTAGGTCAATAGAGAGTAGATTAGAGGCACAGTAAGAAAATAAGATATTTAATCATCATAATTGATACACTTATTGTGCAGTTTATATATCATTAATTTGTTATTTTTTATTTACAAAAATACTTTAAATATTAAATTAAAATAGTATTAACTTAACACTGCTTGAATCGTAATTTATTTACACTTAAAGTAATTTAAATCTGTTGTGCTTCACAAATCGGTACACCTGCTGTTGTGTGTATCCATAATCAGTTTACTTGCTGGATTCAATTGCACCTTGCAGGTATACCATCCCGGTGGCTACACAGACCTAGGCATAATACAAATATTACCTTTCCTAATGCAAATCGATTTGAAGGATGGCTCCAGTGCTGGGTCATGTTGCTGTAAACCATCAGCATAGTAATCGTGACAGGTTTGCTGACCCCCGTCTGAGGGACGGGTCGGTACGCTTTTCTCCCTACAGTATACAAGCAGACAACCGTAAAGGACCATGCGCCTCCATTGAGGTTCGAAAAGCCATTTACGAGGACTCCTGTCTCGTTTCCTAATTCATTTGTTTGTTACTCTCACGACAATAAAACAAAAACAAATAGGAAACCTTTCCCAACAGTCACTCGATGGCTGCTTTTGGGAATGAAAGGAAAGAATATGAGAGTTGGATACTATGTATCTCAGGGTTGGTTCAATGGTTGAATGGAACGAGAGTAAATCCAGTGCAGAAGCGATGGGGAGGACATTGTATGGAAGGATTTGATCATGAAGGGTAATTCTCATATACCCTTGTAAAGGAGATTTGACGATATTCCAAATTTGCGTTTTTTTTTTCTTTCAAAGGAGATGGAAAATCCCATGGTACCGTGTACGGTTTAGATTTAAACTCTTACACACACACACACTCACACGCAGTCTCCTTATCTATGTTTGCGTTTATTTTTTTTCCTTCATTTAGGTCAACCGGTAGATCTCATGCGGTCCTTCTCTTATCGACCTCTCTCACTCTCTCTCACTCTTCACCGTATTCAATGTTCTTTATCATTTTCTCTTTTAATGGAAACTACTTCACCTTCGGCCGCAGTGAAACATGCAAATTCAATTACCGGTCGTGCCCTCGGTCGGTTCCTTGCTTCGTGCGCCCGCCAGAAGACTTTCCGCTTCTGCCTGCCTGACGAAAGATGATGGCCGTTTCATTGCGTGCGTTGCGTGACCGTCCTGCGAGCAGATGGGTCCTTAAGGTCCTGGGATTGCGTTGAGCATGACCACACACTCGGTTTACCAAGCAAACAGCTTTTCCTAAACATACCCAGAGACACGCACACAGGCAGACGGACACAAACATACACGCATGCTGTATAGAGCGATTTACATAGCAAATGAACAAATCCATCCCCACACTTCTCATGTTCGTCATCTTTCTGGGAAAAGATGGCAAACGGAGGCCAAAGAGTTTGCTCATCGTTTTGTAGCCCTTCGATATTCACGATAGCTCCCGGCTTGCCGGAGACACAAAACTGATCGACGAACTGGATTGGCAGGTTTTGGAGCTGGAGAAACACGATTTAATTAAAATTTTATGAGACAATTTCGAAATCTCCACAGTCCATGTTTCGCACGTGCGGATATGTGCTCCCAGATATGATGAATAGAAGAAGCTGGTCAGTCGTATCGTGCCGTACGGTGTGTGGACGGTTGTTTTTATTATTGGATTATTTTTGTAATTTCACCTACCTACCTGAACGTCCCGAGTCCGTATGTAACGGGTACGGTAAGGCAGAAACCGTCAGAATATTCAATGTACCGTTTCGCCTTGAAATGCAACCAATACTGAGCTGGATTCTTCAACTCGTTAGTAATGCTGCGACCTCAGTACCTTGGGCACGTCCCAGTACGCGTCATGTCGGTCATGCTTTACACTGGCATCAGAACAATACCCCCCCAAACCATACTCAAACAACGAAACGTAGCACCGTGTACTGAGCATGCATAGGCAATACCATCATCAACATCATTCTCATCGCCATAATTATCATTCCTTGCATCAGGTGAAGTACTCAATCAGTACTTCTCCTCCAATGTTCAACTTGACCGACTGAATGAAGGAATAGTTTGAAAAATCTTAAAAAATAAGATAATACCAATAATTGCATACATTTAGGCGTATTTTAAAAGATAATACAACAACACAATGGGACGTGTGAGAAAGAGTTTTAAATAAATCCTCTCTAAACCTTGTTGATTGCTTTTTAAACGTCTTAAACAGGTTTGTCTTTTGGGAGCTGCCTTAACTGTTGCACACGCTCGTGCGGACAGATGATACGGTTTACGAAACGGATATTACGTTTTGCATTGAGCGTGTCGGCATCGAGCACTGGAACACATGTGGCCTACTAGAAGCAAACGGTACGAGGCTGCGTATGCTTGTGGAATATTATTTCCACTTTTAAAGCTTACAAACAGCAATTAAATCACGTTAGCATATAGTCTGCAGGCAACATCTTAGCCCAGCGTTAGCTGTAATCAATGTTAGCTGATGTGGCATAAAGTGATAGGGAGTGAACGTTGCATCCTCATCAGTTCGTACCTGATTTACACACCGGAGGATAATCGATTTGAATTGAAAATGATCAATGACACAAGTAAAGGAAAAAAATAAACGCACTCCCATTAATCGTAAGTCAATCGTAACATGCCGTTGGAAAATTGTGCATATTTTATTTATAATGCGCTTCCCAAGAGCAACCGCACACCGCAGGATGGACGGTAGGGGATTATCAGCAAAAAAAAAGGAATGTAAAAACAAAACGCAACAAAAATACACGGTAAATAAAGCAAACGCATTGACCAGTGCAATACAGGCAAATGCACGCTTACGAGAAACGGAATTATTAACGATATTTTCCACTAATCAACCCGCGGTTGCGGAAAATTATTTGCATTATTGCTCCGAATGGATCCTCTGTCGAATGATCTTCTTTTTTGTTACGTTTGGCTTCGTTTTTTGAGGATTGTTTCAATTATTTCGATTCAACTATTCAACAGAAATTAAGTTTCACTTGAGCCCCGTCCTTTTATATTCACTAATTATTGTAATTAAGCTTATGGTTATTAATGGCTACCTGACCTTATCCGTCCCCCACGACCAGGGGCCAGTCCACACCGTTTCGATTGCTGCGTTTCATCACTGCTTGCTACCTATATTTTCAATTGAAATGTCAACTTTTTTCAGCCTCCTGCCAATCCCTGACAGATGTATTGTGTGGTGCGTTGTTAAATACGGTAAGCATATTAAATTCAATCAAAAGGGGGTAAGCAACGCAAACCGAATGCTGTTAGGATGCGTGTTGGTCGATGTGGGCGTACCCTTTGTGTGTTGAATCGCACAAAAACAATACCCAGAATTTTACATCACAATAACCCATATCCTTCGCAACAGGATGTAGCAGCTTATCATTATCCTTTCCGGTTTCCGGTAAGCTTCCCGGTATGTCGCATGACGATTCTCCGAAGGAGCGCACTTGAAGAAAAAGAAAATGAACACCATCGTGACGCGATATACGCATACTATTTGCTAATATTTTGTGCCTTCCTTTTGTATTAAATATAAAAATATTTATCCAAGCGAAAGCACCACATTTTCCGGCCATTTCCTCTCGACTCGAGCATTGAATGATTTGTTTTTTCTTTTCTTCTTCTTCGACACTCCCAATTCCAAAAAAAAAATAAGCACAACGTTTGCGTCATTTTACCAAGCGGCATCCAGTCGGGTCGGTTGGACCTGTTGGAAGTGGTCCTGTTCGCCAGCATTGTGCCTTTGTCCGTTAATAAGGATCCTTCCGGAATGTTTGGTTCCCCGGCTAGGAAGGACAGTATTTGAAGGAATTTAAAGTAGCCATTTCTGGTGAACCGTGGCAGCCACGGCTAGACAGTGGAAGGATTTTTTGGGACCGGTATGAACGATGGAATCTATTCACCGTGACAACAAAAGTTGACCAAAACGATTCTTAGAAGCATCCCGTTATACATGATGGAATGTTTTTATTTTGTGCCCCTCTTGCGTAACCATAGATTTTTTTTTTTTCATGTGAAACTGGGAAGAAAACATTATTGGAACACTACAAGTTTTTTTTCTCCATTCGTGAAAACAACTAGTATTCCGAGAACTACATTGCAGGTACTGTTTCTGTAACATAGTAGCTATTGTTATTGTTTTATTTTTAATTTGCAGCTTTGTTATTAAAAAATCTTATATAAACCTCTTTCGATTTCAAGAAACAGAGTGACTCTTTGAAATTAAACTCTAAGAGCCTCAGTTATGAATTTTCACGAAACTTCAAATTTTCTGTTTAAAAAATGTTAATAGTTGAGGTTATAAAGAGAAAATGCTCCCAATACTGCTACGCTTCGATATTGTGAGCCCTTCAAAGCTCTGCTTAAAATATAAAAAAAAAAAACGAAGGAAAAAGTTTAGAGAAGCACCCTAACCAATTCACCAGATTACAACGGCATTGGACAAAATATGCCTTAAGGTATACTATACTTTCAAAGTAGAATCTACGTTGTATTTTGGTACGGTCAAAAATAATTTTATAAATTAAAAAAAACAACGGAAACATCTCCTCTTAGTTGAATACAACAACTATAACCCAAGCTGCTGTCCAATCGCTATCGGTTTAGCGGTGCCAGCAGCAGGTATCTCCGGAGTAACAATACATGATAAACTCTGTTTGATCTGATCGAAGTCACGAGAAGATCAGATTGAGTATCGAAGCATTCCTGGTTAGCCAATAGATTTTTAGAGCTACGAAACAAGAAGAAACACACTATCTAGTAGCTGGTTCCCTCTAAAATTTAACAAATTATGTCCACACTTTGTACCACTCTGCAACAAAAGTGACAGCTCACAGTGCTGCACAAACTCCCTCAAAGGGAAAGAAGTTTGTTATGCACCTAAAAAAATGCACATTCATGTTTAATTGGTCAAGATATATGCAGAAAGCAGCAGCAACAAAAAACTTCCTCCAGCTTTGAATTTTATTGGCTTCTACCACTGAAAGCCCAATTTTATGCAATCCGTAGAACAAATTCACCTCATTGGCGCTTCATTTCTTTTCGCTGTATTTTTACCTTAAAACGGTCATTCCGATTACAGGTATGTATGTATTTTATTTCTAAAGTAAAATGCCCAAAACTGTAAAGAATTTCACCACGCATTGCATGTGAATTGTGAACAGGTTGTTCAAAAAAGTACGTTACGCCCAAATGTATGCTTACAAAAAGGAAACACGCAAACATTTATCGATTGTTTTAAACATCCCGACCACATTAACATTTAGGCTAATTCTGTACCACTTCACAGAGTGAAAGAAGAGAGTATAAAAACACACACCACTCAACACTTTATTGCCCCTTCAGTTTATGGCACGAAAAGGTCTACTTTTATTGATGGAATTTTGATTTGCAGCAACCCCAAAATAACCGACAAGCATTTATTATTCCTTTTGTTGAACTCTGTTGTTGTTTTTTGTTTTGTTTTTATTTTACATTTATTTCATTGGTTTTGTTTCTTTTGCTATTGTGCAGTTTTATAATGGTTTCTCGTCCATCAGAAACCCGCACGGGATGCGAAATTTGTTAGATGAGCGAGGTAGCGTGAAAAAAAAGAAGAAATAAATAAATTCACAAACGAAACCGTTTTGGCCCTTTTGTTTTCGTTCCAGTTTTATGATTCAAGGATGGTCGAAAGCACATTTACATAAATATTTTACATTCAGTCTATGTGCGATGCGTAACGATGTTGGAGAGGTGGGGCTAAATAAAAAAAAAAAAACATCAACAAACGACTAGTTCGGGACTTTCATCCAAGGAATTAGCAGTCAATGTAGTGGTTGACGGGAAACCGTAACGAGGTGAAGCTACCTAAACAAATTTCATTCTCAAATATCTTTTACTTCCTTCCCGGTAGCGGCAGAAGGGTAAGGAGAACGATCATCTCCTCCCTACCGAAAGGGACAAAGGCATTCCTTTTTGTTTGGCTGTTTTTTGAGCGGATCGAACGGACGGACGGTGAAACGACACTAAGCACTTTGAGATGGAAGAGAAAAAGCGGAAACAACTGATGAAGAAAATTTTTGAATGAATGCATGCAAAAGCTAACCTTTCTTCTCTTTTTTTTTTGGATTGGTTTAGGAAAAAATGCGAAACGTCCAGTGAAGAAGGGAAAGCAGTAAGACCACAATATGGTTCCACTCTAAGGTACAATTGTGTGCGTGAGTATCTCAGCAACCGAAGCGTATCAGAAACGCACCGAAACCCACCAAGTAATCAGCGGCAACCGTGCGCATAAGAAACGAATGAAGCACAAGCACAACCAGAACAGAATGAAATAACACAAGACGAGCTTCCAAATCTTTTATTTTTCCTTTTCACTTTTTCCTTCTTTTTTTTTTGCTTTCTCCGGCAAGGATTTCCGTGCCGTTCTTAGTGACACCCAAGACCTCTGGTAAACCTGGTGCTCGATTCACTCCATTCTCTGCTTACTCACTGGGGCGGAAAAAAAGTACGAAGGCAAAACCGGAAACGAACGAAGCGATTTGCATTGTCCTAAATTGTGTGTTCTTCGTTACGGTTGAGCGGACGGATTTCAAGGACAGCTCTCGGCTGAATGGAAACAGCTGAACCACCACGGGAAGTTGGATCGGAAATATTTACTAAAATTCAACCCATTGCTTTGCTTTCCCGTTCCGATTACCAATGCAATTTTAGCAGGAATTGTTGCCTGCCCCTGACCCCATTCAAGCTCTCGGCTCCGGTACGTCGTTGCTTGTGTGGATTGATTGCGCACGAATGGGACTTGGTGGTTTCCAATTTCTTCGCGGTTTTGCACTTGGATTCGTATTGTACTGCTGCACACACATATCGGCAAAAGCAACAGCTCCCGTTTCGGTTGGGTGCATTCGTTCAAATGGGGAAAAACTAGAGACTTTGCTTTGGGACAGTAACAAACATTCATTTCTTTTTTGTTTTTTTTTTGTTCTTGCCTGGCCGTATTAGATTAAACATTCATTTCATAATAGTTTAAAATTGATAACAATACGGCCTGCCCGTTCTTCATAAATAATAAAAAAAAAAGTTTAAAATCGATTGCTTCAATTTATGACTTATTTACTCAACTAACTACTGACAACTTCCTTACTGACATTTACTCAAAAATAATTTAAAGAAGCAGTGTAATAAATAAGAGATTTTCTTCACTACATCCACAAACATTCTAATTTAATTATTTCTCTAATAACAAATTTCAAAAGAATTCCGAAACGTTTTCTGCTTTTCATAGGTTTTACTGGTTGCAGCAACAGTATCAGCTTTTCCCGGAGTTTACCACTGAAGATGCACCAGTACGACAGTTCCCGCAATTTTTCTCTCATTTTCCTTTACTTTTCCACGAATTTTTCCCACTATTTCGAGCTATTTTTTTGTTTCGTAAAATGGCATTTGCTTTAATTGCATTTCTAGCAATTTTCCATGAAATATTCCGTAGCAGTTTTCTTTAAATTTAATTATCCATGTGTGGCAGCAACAAAGCACACAACGTTTCTAGAAATAAAGTAATTTTGATTGTTTCTTTAACTCCTCTAACCTTGCTTGTTTTTGATGTGGCATGTCGACATTTCATTGACGTTTGTTTAACAGTAACGAAACTTGCAGTGGCATTTTCGATCGCTCTTCTCGTGTGGACCGTGAATGGATAACATTTTGTATTTGAAGCTTTGTTGTTTAACTGCTTCCATCAAATCATCAAACGATAAAATAAACCCCGTTAGCAGCCGGAATGTTTGTGTAGACTTCTCAAAAATGTTGTTAATATAATCACATATCAAAAGTCTTCTTTTATTTGTAATATTTGTAATATTTTGTGTAATTTTTACGAACATAATAACT
>AXCM01003735.1:0-24350 GCA_000473375.1 Anopheles culicifacies | reverse complement strand
TGCTGTTGATGAGGATGATGTGGTATGGTGATTTGATGTTGCTGAACCAAACCGCCAGCCACCGTTTGGTCCGAACCGATTAAGATTGAACCCGATTCCGTGGTTAGCGATCCCGATATGTTCGATGATGAGGAACAAGAGGGAGAAGATGCAGACGATGGGCCAACAATGTTCATCGTACCAGAACTATTGCTATTGCCATCTTTGGGTGATAATTGTGGTACCTGAATCGATTCGGGATGGGGAAGTGTTGCAAATATATGAACCATAACCATATTGTTTTATGTTTTGAGCAAAGAAACAAACAAACAAACGAAAAAAATAGAAGAATAACGTACGAAACGAACGAACGAACGCACAATCAAAACAAACAAACAAACAACAAAGGAAACAAAAGTACATAGTGCTTTCGAGTAGACAGAGAGCGCGTGTGTGTGTGTATGTGTGTTTGGGAAGGTTAAGAATTTGGTTCGGTGGCCATTGTGAACTGTGGATGTGTCTCAAACACCTTCACACAATCGAACTTATGCCGTGTGTTCCGTTGGCACAATGATCTTGTATCGATATCATTAGTTAAGGTTTTGACGAATTAAAAAGAAAAACTGAAGGAGCTTTCCTTATCAAAAAATCGACAGAAATTATGTGCGTTATGCCGCGTAAACACATATGCAAACAATGTGATCGGTGTGTTAAGAAAAGCACCATCTCGGGGCCAGAGGAAGACTTGGAGGGGGGAGCAGGTGATAAAACCAACAAGAAACAGTGACAGTTATATCGTAAAGAGCTACCCTCTAATGTGATTGATGCGCGTAACTAATGAGGCGAGACATTTACAACTAGGCTAGCATCTAGTTTGGATCGATGGTAAAAACAAGTTCAATCGCATGTTAGTCACACAACATGTATGAGAGGCCTCTACTTGGTATGAAACGGTGTGTGTGTGGGGGTGTTTGTGTAAAGGATGAGAGTAATGAATTTTGCAATTTACTATGCACCTCACAACGAACGATGAAAGATGATAAATAATAATGTTCCGACAGCTTTCTTTTGAGTGTCGCCCATATAGAGCTTCTCGCTTGCTTGGGAAACTTTGTGTAGCAATCGTACAAAAATCAAAATCTTACATAAAATTGTGTGTGTGTGTTTTTTTAACACAAAACAACTGATGGCAAAACGGAAACAGTTAAATATTGTGTCTTAGGTGCATCGGCTTTACTTTCGACTGGATGTACGGGGTTTTACAGCTAAATAGGAGGCACAACCGTTTGATCCGTCGGTAGCGCACATGTATTAAACTCTCTGAACTGACTGCTTTTGCAAACGAATCTTTTAAGTATTAGATCTTCATCATAATTCGTGGCATTCTTCGCTAACTCATGCATTCACTCATGTGTCATATCACTTATGAAAGTGTGATTTAACTCAGGACTCACGACTCTTTCCGGTGACTCGCTGATCACACCGAAGAATAATGCTTACGAGGAAACTTTTTCATGTGATTCACTCACTCTTAACTCCGAGTTAGGCAATGAGCGGCTGACAACTTCACTCAATCTGCTCACCAATACGAGCGAGTGAGCATCTTACGAAAAGAACGAAATGAATGAAATATAGGCTGCCATATGAGGCACCCTACGGGTAAGCTTTTTTTTAACGAGGCTCATAACAATGTCTCACAAAAAATGAGAAAAAATCAAAGAAGGATCTCATTTCTCCACTCACTCAAATGAGGGTTTCGTTCAGCTCAACTCACCTAAATGAGGTAGTTGGTTACACACTACTCAGAGTACAATTTACTGCGACTGACTTTATGCAATTCTAGTTTTCATACAGCCGGAACATACTCTAGAAGCACCATGTGGTGTTACGACCGGTTGTACTAATGCCACGAATTACCATAACGATCTAACAGATTAACAATTGTTGTTTGGTTGATAGTATTCAAATAAAAATTATCCAATTTACACGAAAAATCAAAAATTAACCATATAAGTAAACGATCTATCGCGTGACGCGTAAATACCTGTTGCGTTTTCTTCATCTTGCTAGTGGAACGATTATCGCGGGCCTGCTGCAGAAAGGGTTGCTTCTCCTCGTTCGATAGCAAGCGCCACCGTTTGCTGATCTGCTTCCAACGATCATTCCAGTTAGGGAAGTCCGTTTTCAGCTCTGGATGGCGCATGTTACAGTACAGCACGGACGAAATCGTTGCCATATCTCCCAGCACTAAAACGGGAAGAAAGGGTAGAAAACCAACGATAATTAGAAACGGTCGCTACATCCGTTAGTACATTGCCGATAAGAAAAAGAAATAAGGGATAGCACCACACCGCCGGAAGGTTTTTCATGTAAAACTCACTTTCATCCTTGCGCATTTTTTCGGACAATTTCTGCGCACTCTTCACGTTGGTCTCGTCCAATGTACCGATCATTTCACCCGTACCGGCCGGTCCCGCCAACACTGGGGCCGAAGCCGGTGTAGTATCCATGGGCGTCGAGCTCGGTACGGTTTGCAGTGTAGTGTTCGTCCATTGACCGGTCGGCTGCATTTGTGTTTGTGCCGCCATCGTTCCTGGCGGTTGATTTTGACCAGGATCTTGATATCCACCAAGCATTCCGCTATTGCAAAGAGGGAAATAATTAATAGAACAGCAACTAATAGCAAACAGTTTTCATGCAATCAATAATATCGTTACAAGCTACTCGATCAGGCTAGGAATGGAGGTGCGAATGATTACTTGAGGATATTTGCAATCTTCTTTACGTGCGTATGATGCGGAAAAATGAAGCCGTGCATATTTGCGTGTTGAAAGAAACACTCTGTGAAAACGATCGCGATCAATAAGCCGTTAGTAACGACAGGTAACTAATATGCCAGGTTCTTGGGAACTCATTTGCTCATGTTTAATCTCCATTCCTACCTGTGTGAATGGAAGTCATTTGAAAAGTACCCTCGAGACAGTTGCTGCTGTTGAGCTGTTGCATTTGCATCGACGACCGATCCGACCGGCAATGACATCTGTTGCTGTGGTTGCTGTTGCGGCATCATGGTGAAAGCATTGGACATCCCTTGTGGTTGCTGTTGTGTGGTTCCATTAGGTCCCATGCTAGACGTTTGCATGATGCCGGTAGGCATTATACCACCGGCTCCAGGTTGGAGGTGAGATTGTTGCTGCTGCTGTTGCTGCTGTAGCATCATCTGTCCACCCATGGATGGTTGCTGTCCAATTCCGGCCTGCGCCATATGTGACTGAGGCATAACAGCCATTGGATTGGTAATTTGTTGTGCTGTCTGACCCGTGGTTTGGACTCCACCCATCATGGAACCGATAGACGGCTGTTGTTGCTGTTGCTGATCGGATAGAACGACCTGCTGGTTGGGTGGCTGTATCGATTGCGTTAGCACTACATGCTGCTGTAACGATCGTTGCTGCGTTTGCTGTTGCTGATGGGAAGCCGGCAGTGCGGGCTGGTGGGATTGAACCTGATCCTGCATTGAATGTTGCGACTGCGGTGGTTGTACAATCGGCTGTCCACCCGTCGCAATGTATCGGGTGTTTACGGCCTTTTTCGTAACATCGGTACTGTGAGATGGGGTCGATGTGTTCGAGGTGTACGGTGTCATAGAACTGGCAAGCATTGATTCCTGAGATTCCTGCAACGCATAACATTTACACATTTGATTAATGTTATTCTTTCCCTGCTTTTTGTTCCCCCCCTTACCTGTGATTCGTCTGTAATAACGGTTTTGAAGATTTCCTCCACCACTTTACTGTCCATCTGGCTAATGTTGGTCAAATCAAAGTGAGGACTCAACATGTCGACCAGTTCATCTTTGGACGATTTTGCTAACGTATCCGTAAGTTCCGTATCGGTCGCCAACTCATCAAACGCGCCCGAGTGTTTCATCAGCTCATCCGAGGTCATGATTTGACTCACGAAATCTTCCTCTATTAAATCGTTCGGCAATCCCAGCACATCATTCAACGCTTCCGTGTCGCTGTTATCGTCTTCCTCCATCTTGGTGGTGGTGTTGTTCGTCGATCCCGCATGCACACCGTTCGCCGGTGTCTCCTTCGGGGTAATATTGCTAACTCCAGAGTTCGGTCCGTTGGAAGACATTATAGCAGCGGTTGATGATGACGGTGGTACATTAGTTCCCGCACCGGCTGCATGCTGTTGCGATAGTGCTGCTACCGCAGTGGTTGGTCGCTGCTGTCCTACATTTTGCTGCAGCACACCAGCATTCGCCGGACTCTTAACGGTCTGTCCCATCTGACTAGCAATGCCAGCAGCGGTCACGACCGGCTGGTCGGAATGGTCTTTAGGCTGAATGTTTGCTTCCTCCTCCTTACTCTTCACAGCCTCGAATAGCTTCAGCTCCTCGGCCGACAGTTTTACCGTCTTGTCGTCCGAGACGTCACTCCGCACACCGTCATCATCGCTCGCGGGTGCCTCAAACATGGGCATGTTCGAGTTAAGCAGCGTCCGACCGAAGAACGCATCCTGCAGTATGCTGGGATAGATTTCTATCAGCTTGCTCTTCGGTTTCCGTCGGATTGGCTTCTTCTTTGGTTTGATTCCACCCGCTCCGGCCGCATCCGTTCCATCCTCCGCCAGCCCTTCCGCTAGATCGTCGTCCTCCTTGCCGTCCTTCGTCCGTATGCCACGGTTTCGCACGAAGAATCCACCGATACCTAGTTTTTGCAGGTTTCGCTGCCGTTTCTTGCGCAATACCACCGTCCCATTCTCCGTGGTGAACAGTGCAAACCCTTCCGGTGGCGTTGGATCGTTCCACACCATGCCATCTTTGTAGATTTCCGCCTCCTCCTTCGGATCCAACGGTTCGAGGCGCATTTCCTCCAGCGAGTTATCGTGACTACTGCCAGCCACTACCGACTCGATCGCTGCCAGTATACCCGCATCCTTTTCGGTGGGCGGTGGTTCGAGCGGGAGTTTCGGTTTCCGCTTGCCACGTTTGCCAAACTCGGCCTGCAGTGCTTTGATCTGATTTAAACCGTGTTCGCTCAAACACACACCATCCAGATAATGGTTACCCTCTAGCGCGAGCGGAATGATCCTCTCCTCAAGTTTGGCATTCGCTTTCGCCATTGTGGCATTAGCAACCAGCATCGGAGTAATGGTGGACATCTTCCGCTTCGGTACCAAATGTGGCGGAGGTTGATCCATCGGCCGGCAACCCATACAGGTATAGCCCTCCTCGGCACAACGCTCCGCGTCGGTTTCATTTTTGATCTGATCACAGGAACAGTGGAGCCATCGTTCACACTGATGGCATTGAATGATCAACTCACCCTCCGCATAACCCTCGTTGCACGATGGGCAGTTTTGCTGACTAGCGCACGGACCACACTCCGTGTAGCTGTTCATCCAGGCACAGTTATAGCCGGGACTGTTGGCGCCACACTTAAGGCACATTGCACACCATTTACACTTCCAGGTGCCCTGCGGCACTTGCTCCAGCGGTGGATCCATGCAGTAAATATGGTACGAGATGTCACAATCGTCGCACAGTATGAGACGCGCTTCATCATGCCGCTGACCGCACCCTTCACAGATCGTACAGTCCAAGCAGCGCCATCCCTTTTGCAGGATCACCTTCGTTACCTTCACATTCGTACAGTACGGATGGTAGCACTGGCCGCACTGGGTGCACGATATTAGGCAACCCTCCTGATCCGTTCCGATCGCACCACACATCACACAAATGTCCTGCGTCAGCACGAACTTATCCTTTGCCGAGCACAGCACTAAACGATTTTCGCCGCCCGGTTCCTCTTCATTCGTTTTGGCAGTCAGCGTTAGATCGGCTGTTGGTCGTTGCAGACCCAACCCAGGCACACCGAAAATTCCACGCATCTTCGCTTTCGAGCCGCGCTTTCGTGTAATGTCCGCAAGGCGTGATTTTTTCTGAAACCCTTTACCGATCCCTTTCGGACGGTTGCCGGCAAGTCCGCCGCTGAGCGAAAGTCCGAGCCGTTTTTTAGCTATTTTACTCGCTACATACGGTTTCCCTTTGCCAAGACCGACGTCCAAGGAGCCACCCGTCCGATCGAGCCTATCGCGCACAGTACCTTCCCGACCATCGGATCCGTCCACATCCATTGCGTCATCGTTCAAACTTTCCTGCGACAGTGACATACTGTCCTCGTCCACATTGCTGCTTCGACGCAAGGCCGCACTCAAACGTCCGCTGTGAATCAACGTTTTGCAAGGACTGCACAAATACTCATAGTCCGGGTTGGCTTCCTTGCGCGCGTTGTACACCGACAGTTCCGCATCCGGATCGCACGTACTGTGCACGAATTTGCAGCACACGCTGCACTTGACCATTTCTCGATGGGCCGCCGCCCGGTATGCCCGATGACATATCGGACACGAGAAGCCTTTGTTGCGTTGCTGATAGCACGAATCACACACGGTGTAGTGCGAGTGCCACCGGGAGGATGCACCGGCACCGGGCGTACGGGCACCGCAGTCCGAGCACACCCGACAGCAGCGACACTTCCAGCCGATCTTCGGTATCGAGGTCATTATCGGTCGAAGGCAGCTCGCATGGTAGATCTTATCGCACAGCTCGCACGCCACCGAGCGACCCTCGGACGAGTCAGGTACACGACAGATTTGGCACTTTTTGCACGAATTACACTGCCAGCCGGTCCGTACGCCGGGTAGCTGGGCCAGCCCGACGCACGTACCGTGGTAGTGATCGCCACAGATCGAGCACATGATCAGATTGCCGACATCGCCCAGTGCCGAACACTGCCGACAGTGGATGTCCTCCGTACACACTAAAGGCACTTGTCCCAGATGTTCCTTGCAGAAGATGCTGTACGTCTGAATGACTTGGAATCCGCCGGAGGCAGCCACGCAAGGAAAGTGATACCACTTCGGGCAGGACATCTGGTGGGAAAATAGTGAAGTAGCGCATTAACACTTTATCGATTATGAAAGGGAAATGGTACTGTAAAAACCCCAGTAAGGTATCTTCTTACCTTGCACGATAAACTGGCCCCAAAATGTGTGCAAAAGTGGCATCTTCTGCTAAGACTTTGAACAACAACCACCTCGAGGTTGCTTAGCGTTCCACTGACCGAATCCCGACCGACCCCGTACGACCAAAGCGCACAAGACCGATGAATGTAGAAGTAGCCACCGTCATTTATCGAGCTATCGAGCACCTCCAGATGGCCGATTTTCTCCAGTTCGTCCGTATACTCTGCGTTTGGTATTGGATTCCTACGTAAAACATGAAATTATAGACCACATCATAGAGGAATTCATTCTTAATCTTTAGGTGTGTGCGTGAGGAGTTTATAATTGCATTACTTACTTGCACTTGTTGGAACCTTTCTGTCGCTTGCTGCTACCTAGCTGAGGTGGTCCCAGCAAGCTGGATGCTCTTGGACTTTTATCCCCAAAGCTATCGCCTGACGCAGAAGAACCCGTCGCTTGCGCCTTTTCCTCCTGTGATAAAGCGGACGCAATCTGATCCGCGGCCAGCGTCATCTCGATGCGCAACATTTCACCCTGTCCGAGTTGGCTGCGCTCGCCGAGATTGCACAGAATGCACAGTTTGCCCGGGTACTTTTCGGGAAAGTAGGGCGTATCGTCTGGCGCGGGCATCAAGAGGGCCGGATCGGCTTCCATCTCTCCGGTTGGAGTCGACGCTACGGAGCTGTTTGCTGTACTAGCTCCACCTGTGGGTCCTTCATCATTCGGTGACGATAGCAGGGAACCGTACCCACCGCCGGAGGTTGGTGTTCCTGCCGTTGGTGAGGATAGGGGCGCTGGTAAAGCCGTACCGCTCGAAGGGCTTCGCATACCGGCAGCGGTGCTGCTGCTGTTAGTGCCACTCGCGGCAATGGAAGTAATGCTGGTGGCACCGGATTCGTGCATTGCAATGGCAGCTAGTTCCACTTTCCTTTTAGGGATACCACCACGAACAACATTAGTACTCTTATATCTAAAAAGCAGTGGAAACAGGGTTCTTGGACTGGTTAGGAGATACAGTTTAGAGCTGGCGACAGGTTACGCGACTAGCACCGCGGGAAGGGGTCTGTCTGTTACATTACCTTTTAACGATCTTGCTCTCGGCTGAGGGAGATGTACTGCCGCCGCCTAATGATGATGCGGCCACGATCGTGGCACCGCTAAGCTTGATCATCGTTGACGTACCGTACCCGGACGCTCCGGAACCGCTCGCCGCGGTGGAGGAGTTAGCGTTGCCACCGGACGATGACATCTTCAGCAGTGGAATGAAATCTTTTTTCGGCCGTCCAGGGCCACGGCGTAGTGCCGCCGCCGATGGTTTGCCACCACCAAGACCAAACCGAACCGTACCAGTGGAACCGCCAACCGGTGCCGGCGATGACACGGACGATGGGGATGATGAGGCAGGTGACGAAGCGTTCGAAGAGGAAGACGATGCTGTCCCACTGTTAAGCGTGACCAAGGACGTACTGGAGCCGCCAGTAACGCCCGACGACGACGACGACGAACCCGACGATGCGCTAAGGATAATCGTTTTGATCGTTAACTTCTGATGCTGTGGCTTCGGTTGGTTGTGATTTTGCGCGACGGCAGTACGAATCGCGTCCCGATTGGTATTGTTGCTGCTGCTACCAGTGTCACCAACCGTCTGCTCATCGAGGCTCTGCGATATTGCCAGCGAATCTTCGTTCGGAGACGATTGACACGAGATCGGCGCTGTTGTGGGGTCCAGAATGGCTTCTGCGCGTTGTTAGTTGATCGTTTCACCGGGTAGATAACGATCGATCAGGGACGTTGTGTATGTCGCGGTAGTTCGTGTATTTGTAGATGTGAATGGAAGCCGGAAGTTAAAGTGATGACGATGATCATATATGGCAAAAGAATGCGAGATAGTGTATGGAATTGTTTAAATAAGCACACTCACACCGTTTACTCTATTTAGCCTAACTCAACAGAAAATCGGTGAATCAATCAGATCCCTCTATGCACGTGCCGGTTAAGAGGCACGCCTGGAGGGTTGAACTTGATCGTAAGCAAGAAATGCTCGAGGAAGATCTGTTCTACTACACGCTATGTTTAGCTAGTTGCTGCAAAAAATGCGATTACTTGGTAGCATACGGAAGTGATAGCGAGTGCCGTACATGTGTACGTATGCGCAAATAAGGATAGAGAGGTGTAAAGGTGTCTGCATGTAGCCCTTTGTTGCCGATTTAATCTGTGAGTGTGCGTAGGCTTTTTTAGGTGGACTCTCGACAGGATAAGGTACTAGCGTTCTACACACTAAAAAAATAAAAGAAACAGTACGTTTGCAGAATAGGCAGGTAGCGCACCTTCTAGTGTGTTCTGGGCTCTACTGGTGGTCTGTAAAAATTAGGCAGAAAAGCGTTTTGTAAATTAAGAAATTATAAAATAAAAGAAATAGAGACGCACAGAAATGACATAAATTATAGTTAGACATGAATGGAAGTGAAACCATCACAGAACCAGCTTAAATAAAAGTAAAACGAAACAATATAAATAATTCATTTGAAGACATAAAGAACCCCCTCGAGAGTTAAACACAAGTTAGCAAGAATAGAAATTAAGGTGGAAATTATAATATTTAGCAATGAAATCAATAAAGTTTGTTGTAAAGAGCGCTTTATGTAGTGTTTGGAATAATTTTACTATCATTTTATGGATTTAAAAACTACCAGAACCATTACCATTAAATTAACTGTTTGGAACTACGTTTACTACTTCCACTCCTCCTATCCAAACTTCCCTAAGAACCCATTGTTGCCAACAATTACACGAACATGCTAGGATGGTTTGGAAATGTGTTTACTTACCGAGCGGAGCATTCAACGATAGTGCATCCTGGTCCTGTATAAACTCGTAATCACCGTAATCCGAACCATCTTCGAAATCGTTACCGTCGAGAAGAATTTGTTCCGGATCCATGATCGCTTCCAGCCGTACTTGACAGGACCGTTTACTAATAAGCAGGAGGTTCGCCAAACATAACCTCCACCCTTTGGTTCTACACACTTGTGTGCGCACTGTATGTTACGAATATTATTCACTTTTTCCTTATGCACAACAACGGAAAACCACAGAGAACATTTAACGCAAGTGTTTTTCGTATTTTCATATATTGCAGTGCACCTTTTTTTTTCTTCTAACCTATGCTTTACTTTACACATTCACTTTCACCATCACCGGTTCTGCGGCTGCCAGTTATGTTACTTTTTTCCGTCGCCTTTTCCATGAATACATGCGTCAAATTCTAGGCAG
This sequence comes from Anopheles culicifacies, assembly GCA_000473375.1. Lineage (NCBI taxonomy): Eukaryota > Metazoa > Arthropoda > Insecta > Diptera > Culicidae > Anopheles > Anopheles culicifacies. Next base: position 14,060 of record AXCM01003735.1, on the reverse strand, counting down.
CTGCGGGATTACACGACACTAACACAATTCCTATACACAAGCCCCGGCGTGGCTGAAACAAATGGGAAAATGTTGTTTAATATTATGAATGCTCCGTCGCTGCTATGCCTGCTATGATTCAAGAAGCCATGCAGAAGTACAGGAGGCATCAATGTTTGACAGTCCCATAGAATGTAGGGAATGCACGGTGAAAAAGGGTTGATGCGTGAGTCAGATAAGACATGGAGCGTACTGGACACTGGACATGTTTTTTTTTTCACACACAAAAATACTTGGAGTTGTTTGTATCCCATGTATAACTAACTCCACACAAGCAACACGGAAAATGTACGATGAGTTTGGGTATTTGAAAACATTCCATCCATCAGCCAGCTTCCTTCACTACCCTTTGAGCCACCGCTAACAGACCCCGTCTGCCCAAGAGCGGTTGTCGAAGAGCGAGGAAGGGGTGCAGCTAATTGCCGTGGTGTAGCATCCACTGATGGAGCTAACACCCGCGCTAGCTCGGTACACCTAGCGTTTTCCTTTGCCGTTTTTCGGCCAAACACAACCGATTTTCCAGCGTAAGAAGCAACACTACCGAAAACTATTGCACTATCCACATCCACGGTTCGGAGTGGGCTTCTGATGCGGACCCTACTCGCCCGTCATCGCTCGCGGTCGCCATTGTTGGGAAAGCCAACGGGTCGATTTTTGGACGCCGCCTTCGTACCGTCCGGGACCCTACGGCCGGACCCGTTCGCTTCCTATTCACGTACTGTTTAGCGGGTTGCTTCCGGACACTTCGTTGTTGCTACATAATTTTGGACTATCGTTAAGCTTTTTCCACGCGAAAATCGGCTGGAAAATGCTTGATGACAACACGAGCTGATTACACTTTTTGCAGCTTTTCTGTTTCTCAGTACCGCACAACGGAGGCGCTAGTGTGCGGGGTGGGATTTGACGTTTAGAAAGCAAGCACAGTACGGGCACAATATTTTCAAGCAAAACATCGCAACAATGTTTGATTGGGTCGATGTGTTGGTTATTATGGAATCGGAATTGTAAAGAAAAGTAATACAAATAACAAATATTTTGTTGAAACTACACCAAAACTACGAGTACAACATATTCCTATCTTCGAAGGGGACGCATTAGTATAGATCTACAATGAAAAACTGTGTAAATGTTCACTGGAATCAGGAATAACAACAGCAGGAACAAATAACATCGCATGTTTGATTATTTGACAGTCTCAAAAAATAACGAACTTTGTACGGGAAGTTTTGTTTACGTTGGTATTCGATAGTTGCAGTACGCTTTACAACTGATTTTCTCATAAAATAGTAAGTTCTTTTGATAACTGGAAGGAATTTCCATCTGTTTTACATAGCAGTGAATTCTGGTTCATTAACCGTAGCTACCCACGAACGATGAGATCACAGAGGAGATCCAGAACAAAGCCCCGAAGTACGGTTCCATCCACTCCAGCTAACAAGGATAAATCTCTCACGGTAGTGGATGAAACAATCGCATCGACAGCGAAAAGTAACGAATCGTTCTCCAGACCGCTTACACACAGTGTTGTCGGCACCGAAAATGATGCTACCAGCGTCGAAAAAGTTCCGTTCAAGCCTGGCAAATGGCGCAAATCGGTGTCCATGTTAAGATCATCCATGTACCATCGCGAAGGGTCCTGTTCCATCGCAGGCGAACGACGAATAACCTTGTACGTGGGCGATCACCATGTGCCACAATCAGCGAACGAAATTCGATCCTCTACCAGCAAACAACGAGATGATCCAAACTATGTGTCTGTGCATGAATTTGTTGCACCACTGGCATGGAAAACGGTGGCCAATCAGCGCTACCTGTGCCCAAAAAGCCCCAAAGACGAAATCTTAGCACGGTGCGGACAGCAGGAACCGATCTCTTTTGAAAAGGCGTTGGCTAGCTTGGACGCGGTGGTAGATCGTAAGATTGGCGAGGGTGTGTACGGAGAAGTATTCATGTGCACCAAAACTAGCGGTGAGCGGTCAGTACTGAAGCTGATTCCCATCGAGGGTAGCCATCTGATCAATGGTGAAAAGCAGAAAACGTACGAAGAAATACTGTCCGAAATAATCATATCCTCGGAGGTGAGCAGCTTGAGGCAACACAATGTGCAGTTCTGCACGGATGGTTTTGTTGAGCTGCGGAGTGTCCATTGCCTGGTTGGTAAATATCCAGAACAGCTTGTTAATCTTTGGAACGAGTACGATAACAAGAAAGGCACGGAAAACGACAGCCCGGCCGAATTTCCCGACGAGCAGCTTTACATTGCCTTCGAAACCGCTTTCGGGGGTACCGATCTGGATGGATATCGCTTCCGAAACGCACAGCAAGCTTTCTCGATATTCGCACAGATTGTGCTAATGCTAGCCGTTGCGGAAAAAAGATACGATTTCGAGCATCGGGACTTACACACGGGCAACATATTGATCGAATCGACGAAGGAACCGGAACGGACGTTTTATCTTTTGGGGGAAGAAATTACAATAGAAACCATTGGACTGAAGGCTTCCATTATCGATTACACACTCTCCCGCATCGTGTACAATGGTCTGTGTCTGTTCAACGACCTATCCACCGACGAGGAGCTGTTTACCGCGGAAGGAGACTACCAGTTTGAGGTGTATCGTAAAATGAAATCTGCACTGCAGAACCAGTGGAACCTACATGTGCCCAAAACGAACGTTTATTGGTTGCATTATTTGCTGGACAAATTGGTTTCGTTGCGAAACTATCGTGACAAAAGCAGCCAGGTGCACAGAAACGCAATGAAAACTATGAAAGAACTGAAAGAAGTACTGCTTCAGTTTGGCAGTGTGCATGAAATTGTAACTCACTATTTCGCACCTCAGTTGAACGAAAGTGATAAAGAAAATTGAATGTCTAGCGCTGGTATGTTCTTGGTCAAAGATGGTTACTAAAAATAAATACAAATTAGCGTTCTTAACATTTTTTCGTTCACTTCATAGTCGCTACCGCAGAAAAACCGAACGGTTTGAATGAAACCACAGGGTGGCTCGGTTTCATTGTTCGAAACAACGGGTGAAGCATCCGCATGCTTTCGAACTTGACGTTCGAATTGTGTTGTTTTCTCTCCTTCTGTCACTGTCATTCGAGGCGTTTGCCACATGTGAAATTGCATCAGCGCTTTTAAGATAGTTTTTCGTGGTAAAAAGTGAGTATTTTTAACGGAAAAGAAGCAGAACGTTATCTGGAAGCTTTGGCTAGCTAGTACAATGCTGTGGTACTAGCCAATGGCACGCCCTGTCCCGCCAAACCGCCCAACAAACGGTTCCATTCCAGGTGGATGGGGCTGTTGGCAGCAAGCGACCTACCAATACTATCAAACGTGTAGCCTCTGACCGGCATTCCTTCCGGCGAGCGTACATCGGTGCGCTCCTTTCTGCACAGTTTCACTAACAAGTTTTCGTGCAACGCACTTCTTCCAGGACTCGAAAGCAACGGCAGCAACATGACGTTATCGTGTCGGTTTTATAAACAAAAGTACCCGGAGGTGGAGGATGTGGTGATGGTGAACGTGCGGTCCATTGCCGAGATGGGAGCGTACGTCTATCTGCTCGAGTACAACAACATCGAGGGCATGATACTGTTGTCCGAGCTGTCCCGTCGGCGTATTCGCTCCATCAACAAACTGATCCGCGTCGGCAAAACGGAACCGGTGGTCGTGATTCGTGTCGACAAAAACAAAGGTTACATCGATCTGTCCAAGCGGCGCGTTTCGCCCGAGGATGTGGAAAAGTGCACGGAACGATTTTCCAAGGCGAAAGCGGTCAACTCGATCTTGCGCCATGTGGCCGACATTATGGGATTCGATAACCAGAAGCTGGAGGAGCTGTACGAGAAGACGGCGTGGTATTTTGAGGAAAAGCACAACTTCAAAGTGACCGCTTTCGATGTGTTCAAGCAGTGTGCGGTGTACGTATTCCAGCCGTGTGGGAAATTGATTGTTCGTTACTGATGTGAAACATGTATCATTTTAGTGATCCATCGATGCTGGACGAGTGTGGCCTGGAGCCGGAAGTGAAAGAATCGCTGCTCAGCAACATTCAGCGCAAGCTGGTATCGCAGGCAGTTAAAATTCGGGCCGACATCGAGTGCGCTTGCTACGGATACGAAGGTATCGATGCAGTGAAAACGGCACTACGAGCCGGGCTCGAGATGTCCACCGAAGAGCTGCCGATTAAAATTAACCTCATTGCTCCCCCGCTGTACGGTAAGTTTTCGGTAGTGGAATATTTAGTTGCGGACGCTAATTGACGTGTTCTCCATCCACCCACGCAGTAATGACCACATCGACACCGGAAAAAGCTGATGGACTGAAAGCGCTTGAGATGGCCATTGAAAAGATTAAGGAAACGATCGAAGGGCTTGGCGGTGTGTTTAAGGTGCAAATGGCACCGAAGGTTGTGACCGCAACCGATGAAGCAGATCTCGCTCGAAAGATGGAACGGGCCGAGGCAGAGAACGCGGAAGTGTCCGGGGATGAGGAGGATGATAATGAAGTTGGTATCCGGTATAAGATGGATGACGATGGCGCTGACAAGGACGACAAGGATATCGAGTTCGAGGGCAGCGGCGACGAGGAAGACGACAAGCAGGAAGAATAATACCACTAGTAAGCAAAGAATGATAACTGACCGTGGTGGTGGTGGTGGTGGTAGTGTGGCCATCGCAAGAAGTTTGAAAATTCCGTTGAATCGTCGGGCGTGGAAAGCTGTTCGCCGGAAAGAGGGGAGGAGAAAACAATTCCGCAAGGTTATCAACTCCGGTAATGCTAAGTTTCCTCCTTTATACTATAACATTTGTGGATGATTTGTATTAAAAACGGTATAATAACGTTCTCCAAACTCCCGAACCGTTGGTTTGCTGCATTTATCTTTATTCTGTTCCCGAACCGCGATCAGAAAACAAAAGGCCCCGTTTGCCAATAGGCCAACAGGCGCGCTCGTTCGTCAAATGTAAAATCAGTGCTAAACGTAAACAAAAACAAAAAGAACTATCTATTCGGTATGAAAACGGTTTAAAAAACAAAACGCTATCTAGTAGTCCGTCCGGAAGAAAGTGTATCCAAAGTGACGGCAGTGACGATGATCATAAGATTTGTTCTTTTTTTCCGTTTGACCATCTACCGGAACGTGATGATCGTGCTGCCGATGCTTTTTTCACTGCATATGTGCTCCAGTGCCCGTTCCACCTCGTTCGGTGTGTAAACCTGTGGACAGGGACAGAAAACAAGAGTGCGCACATTAAGCACCACAACGAGCATTTTCTTGCGCAAAAGTAATTACCCGATCGACGACGGTTTTAAGCGTTTCATCGTTCACAAAGCCAGCCAAACGTTCCAGCACCAGATGGCAAAGGTGGGGTCCACCCCAGTCGACGTTCGTGCGAAACAGCACAGCAAACGCTTTCCGGCAGCGTACGTACGTGCCGAGAAAGAACCGTCCAATCACACCGTAATCGTCCGTGGACAGTTCCGGTTCGACCGCGTCCACTATCACACCGTCTTTGGTAAGGAACTTTTCCAGAAACTTGTAGTCGTACCCGAGCCGGGTGGTGAGAAAGATGTAATGGAACTTTTCCCTCGACGTTAGCTCGTTGATAAAGTTCGACTTATCCACGTTAACGTCGATGAAGTTCGATCGGAAGTGTTCGTTGGCGAAGGTGATTATATCCGCTGCGCCTAACCGGAAGAAAAAAAAAAAAAAAGGTTGTTTCGATGCGATACGAATCAATTATGGAGCAGAATCTTAGAGGAGATAGTTTTCAATTGTTAGTATCTGCAGTTTTCCATGAAACGGGCATAAATTTGGGGAACGCCATTTATCTTTTCTTGTCGGAACTTGATCGTACAAACGACGTTCCAGTGTGTTTTTGTATCAAAACGTTAAACGATCGCTCGCCGTGGATAACGCACAGAACACATGCTTGTACACTAACAAAACTTTGGTAAAGAAAATGGCCATTTACCTCTTTCCTCTTGCGGAGCGTAACGAAAATTGAAACAAGAACATTAGCTTCTACACTACTGTGAAGATGATTAGAAAGAATGGTGCATTACACGCACACACGCACGCACAACGCATACTTACCGAGGTTATTGATCACCGGAACCGATCGCGTATGGCAAGTGGCGGCAACGTGTGCGCCCCATTTGTGTACGAGCTGCGTGATGACGCACCCGACCGGTGAGCAAGCATCCTGCACCAGTATTCTACGGCCCTTGCTGGTGTGCTCGTTCAGCTGGTGTGCATCGAGCAGGTTAAGTGCGATCGAGCCACTGTACGGTAGGCTGGCCGCACCCTCGAACCCAATCAGGAACGGTTTGCGCGATACGCGTGTTTCCGGTACGACGACAAACTCGGACGCGACGCCCGGTTCGTACCAGTGCGTGGCGAGCCACACCTCGTCCCCAATCTCCAGTCCACTCTTCGAACCGGTACCGACCGCTTCCACGATTCCCGCACACGAGCGTCCCAGCACCAGCGGAAGCTCCGGATCGTACGTACTGTTGTACGTGCGTATCATGCGCCTGAGTGTTCGTCCGTAACCGAACGCGATCCGTCGATCGATACGATTCAGCGAGGCGGCCCGAACGCGCACCAATATGTCCGATGCGGATTGAAACTGTGGTACCGCCGTTTGGCACACGACCACATTGTCCGGGTCGCGGAACGAGGTGGAAGCGATCGATTTCATGATCGGCGTTGGTAGGTGGGGCCGGGCTAGCCACATTCCCAGCATGAAACCACCGGTCGTGCCGAACCCCAGCCCGATCAGTATCGCAAACGCATTGTTCCGGGCAACTGGATGGATGCGAAAGGGGAAGGTAGGTAAGTAACTGGTGATGGCTTTTGTTAACCTCGCGGGAGGTAAAATACTTACTTTCGTCGCGGAAAAATATGCGCAACTCTTCGTACAGTACCGATGGGTCAAGCACTTCCCGGGCGGATGCTTTTATCCGCTGTATCAACTGTATCAAATTCGTCCAAGCGTTCCGTAGCACAGTTCCAGCCTCGCTGTTTGCTTCGTTAAAGGTCTAGAGCAGGAAATGAGAAAAAGTAAAACACTAATTTGTACAAGAATATCATAAAAACCTGCACGAGAAGCATGCTTACTCGCAGTGCTAAGGTGCGTCCCTCGTCGGAGTATTGGCGCACCACGCGTAGACCGCTTTCGGTTGCCATGGTTACGTTATTCTTTGATCAACGAAATAGCAAAATGGGTAGTTTTAGATACAGCGGCGCGACTACAAGTTGAGGGAGTTTTACGTTTTCCGTTCGGTTAGTACGATTTTTGTTTGTTTGCGATAGCGTATATTTACATGAAGATCTAGAGTAGCGTGTACACCGGTCCGTGCAAGCAGGGTTAGAGTAAAAAAAAAAAAAACACCCCACACAAGAAACGATCATTGTGACAAACATCCATACATCGATTACATAAGAGATCTATCGAGTTTTCGGCGTAAAAAGCCGGTCGGCACAACAGTAAGCAGCCAACAGACAACTAGTAGTGGGATTTAAGGGTTAGTTGGGTTGAATTGCTTTACGGCGGACACAAAACATCCATAGCACACGTAGGTTCATTGTACGCTTTTTACCTTCACGGCACCAACTACTTCTCCCACCCGCTGTTTGGCGGCATCCATTTGGGAGGGCTCGTCAATTATTGCACTTCTGTACTTGTAGCCCGCGTGTGGCACTGTGCTGTTAATCTATCCCTACGGTGGAGTAATACTTCCTGGATTACGCGTCTAGCCACGGAATCCTGTTGCAGCCATTCATTTCGTTCACCAGTGACACATACAACTTTTCCTATTGCTTCGCTACGACAACGGGGTATCACAAGCTGCAACTTTCCATGGTTTGCTAAAAGTACAGTGAAACAACAACAGGAATCAGTAATATGTTTTTTATCACTTAAAAATGGGGAAAAATTAGATCTTGGAACACACTTTCACTCTTTTCTTTGCCTGGTTTGCAATGGAGTTGTCCGTGCTTTGAACGAAGAATGCACGAACAAAGCGAACTAATCAAAACAAACCAACGGACAGTGGGAGCCACGCTGGACAAGGCGTTTTTGACAGGCGAGCGAATAAACAGAGGTATTGTGAACTTTGTACGTTAACATTTTAGATGTTCGAAAATGTTTCGTACGAGATATTTGAGTTTTACGAAAATCATACTTTTCTAGTATCATTGAAGTAAAATTCTACACATACTGATCCATTGTTTTCCCATCACGGGGAGGATCAGTTTCTCAAACCACCGACCTGGTAAGCAATCTGATCTAAACTGACTATCCATAGCTACGGATACAAATAAGGTAATTGCCGACTCACCACGGTTTTATTTAAGATATTTAAAATCTTTAACGACGCAATGCACTCATATTTTGATTGTCTGAGTAGTTGGAATCCAGAAATTTCGCATCCTTAAACTATCAAGTATTGTAATTAATTTAAGCCATTTTACATGATATCCTCAGCATACTTATAATTCGACAAATGTATCCTTTTACGTGGAATCAGCAGTACAAGCCTTCTGTCTTGAATTTAACCTTTTATCATTTGTCTCAAAGAAATTGGGAGCTAAAGGAACTTTAATTCTTTAACATTTCATCTCGAATCTTGAAGGCTCTATGGACGAACTAGTTTTAAAGAAACAATTCAGTAATTTAGCATACATATGCCACCGTTTTATGATATGATTGATTTGCCAACGGAAACCATAAAACCGTCTTCCAGCGGTAAAGTAAAATACATACACAAATAGTTTGCTGCAAGTTTGCTTCATTATTGTTGACGAACTGTAAATGAAAAACTCGATACGACAGGCCTCAACCGACACGGATGATGAACGGTTATGCACAACATAATGATTTTTATTCGTTTGCTGGCACTTTTTTGTGCGTGCGTATGTGTTACATTTTACTGGTGCAGGGCATGTGCTTTTGTGCGGGTGGTGCACGCTGTAAGCGTTATTAATTATAAATTTATTGACACCGACAAAACCGCCGCCCGAGGTACATATTCAGACCACTATAGTGCGGAGAGTGTGAATAAATTATTTTCCTTTCGCCAGACGAAATCGATCGTGTCCGGTCATGCTGACTGTGGCCGTTTGGTGTGTGTTGGACGGGATTGATATAGCAAAAAAACAAAAAATTGCGAACGAAATTTGCAAACTGCAGTTGAAACATGCAAGGTGTACAAGCAGGTTGGTCATTTGTTTGCAGGATGGAAAAAAAGTACACGGGTTGGTATAATTTATAGCTTAATTGTGTCGTTCGTACCAAAGGTCGGTGGAATGGAGGTGCAGGAGGATGTTTCTAAAATAATTAAATCACGCATCAAACAGCAGTCAGTTCAATAAACCAATCGTAAATAAGCAAACACCGTTCTTTATTAGGAGATTTCATTCCGCATTTAGGTGCGGTAAAGTGTGTACAAAGCGATATAAAGTTTTCCAAAACGAGCGCTTGACTTTTGATGCACAAAAGCGAGCTTTTTTTGTGAATTTTATTTGTCCTCAGCGTTTCATAGTGCGCGCTGTCTGTTTTTGTTGCGATAGCAAAAAAAGTAGGAGGAGCTACCAACGGTTCCAACCACGAATGGACGCAACAAAGTGGAACCTGGAAAGCCCTTTGCTTGGATGGGAAAGCCGGGCAAGCTTTTTCTTGACCTCACTTGCTCGGGGAGATAATTTGTTCTCTCGTCGCGTTACCCTAGCAACGGTGTTTGTTGATTGCGTTGTTAAAGGTATTTTGTTAAACAGCTGCCTGGTCATTACCGTACAAATGTGCAATGAACAAGTTTGTATAAACAATTTTTTTTTTTTTTTTGTGGATAATTTTAATTTGTAGTACAAAGTTTTGTAAAAAAATGTTTAATTTGAAGCAACATACGGAACATCTCGCGTACTTCATCAATACTTCAGCTATTTTTTGTTTCCATCTCTTAACTCCACTTTTCGTCCGCAACTAAACAACTCTTAATACACACATCCTGTTGCGACTTCACTTAATCATGTGTCGTCTGCTTATACCGAATCGATTCGAATACCCGCAGCATTGGAGGATGATCTGGCACAACGTACGCCACCGCCGTTTGTCAACCAGCAGGAGGGGAGGCTGGGCGGCTGAAAAACCTCGCCAGAAAAGATCTCAATTTTGCATCATTAATTAGTACATTCCCATCGAAAAGGAGTCATTAGGTGTGGTGTTTGGAGAGCTGTCGCTGAAGAATATTAGTGGCCATCGATTGTTTAGTGCCAACTTACGGTCTGCTGACTCATGGCTTGAGAATTCTGAAAGTCCACTGTGTTGCAGTTGGAGGGGAGAAAGGTGTCCAAGAACTTCGCTCCTTTCCCGGGGCGCTCTCGTACGCTGTTAGCTAATTTTTCATATCTGGACATGTTTGATACTGTGTCTGGGGCCGACCTAAATATATAGAGAGATACCCGTCAACCTGCAGGGGCCTCGTGGCAGCATAATGCAATGTTAAGTATGACAAATATCCACACAGAGTTTAAGGGCGGCGTGCACTACCAGCTGCGCTCCAGCTGACCGGAATGGGGTGTGAGATTGGTTTCGGGTTGGACATCGGTTGGTTGTTTTTGCCCGGGCCAGCTGTGACACCAACGAGTTTGGCTTCGGGGCGCAAATACGCTCTCCGTTTGAATATCCTTCCGAGTGGCAAGTGAAAATTTGTAAATATATTTATCCTAATCAAGTATGCATACATTATAGATGGCCGGTAGTAGCCGGAACTTCGGTTGGTTCAACTGATCTGAACATTCGCGACAATCCGCAGTGGTGACAATATTGGCACCGGGGGACGACGACGAGTGGGTCAACAACAGGCGTATTGGACGCCAGACAATCCATGGACGAATGGATGAATAATATCCCCAGCTTGGTCAACATAAAACAGTGTCCGCTTAAGCTTCGATGTCAACTTTCCCCGACTTGCTTGCAAACTATCCGCACTACAGTGCGTTGCAGATATTACTAATTTAGTGTTTTTGTATTTTATTTCATAATTCCCAACCTCTTTTAAGGCATTGCCAAAGCAATGTTTAGTTAAATGTTGAATATATTTTTAAACAAATCCAATCACGCGTCGTTTGATAATTGGATTATTTTTGGGAGCTCTTGTTTTGAGTTCGCGGCTATTGTAATCCCTCCAGCATAACGATCCAGCACCAGAGCAGGAGTTATGCTCTTCATTCGATTCGACTAGCTGGACATTGGACATTGGTTTCGTGCTCTGCAAGTCTGCACACAAGCGAATGTCCACAAAAACCCACCATCCAACGCCCTATCGTGGATGGCTATCATTACACCATCAATCTTATTACCACAGTGTGACATCTTTATTTACATTAAATCAATACTCTGCCATCAGAACACCCCCAGAACCCTAGTCTGTGGACTGTTTTTCGGCCGTCAAACGGGCCAGCATGTGACCGATTGGTGTAAGAACTCCAACATTGCAAGCGCATCCGGATGTTGGAATTGTTGGGACGGAATTGACCAAACGAATTGGTGTGCTGGTGGTGTCCCTGTTGCAAGTCTACCAAAAATTGTTAATTAATGTGTAATATTTTTTCATACACCGTGAACGCACCACCGGCACCGATTTAATATCGTAAAAATGAAGTTACCCACCGGAACCGACCGCACAGTTGTGTACAGTGGTGTGGCGGTTGATTTCTGGCAAATATTAGCATAAGTTTTTAGCGGGCATCAAGCTTGTCGAGTGAGTGAAGAAGAAACAAAAACAAAAAAAAAACAACCGCTCACACAAACATTTTTTGTATCTTTTTGTTGTTGTTTGTAACTGTTTGTTCCGTTTTATGTGAGATGTAACATTGTTTCGTGGCCGTGGGTGAGTTATTTCGCAATCAATAACTGCCCGCGATGTGTGGCGGCTTATTTAATTTGCAAATAATTCATATTGAAATTACTAATAATATGAGCTCTCCAGTCGAAAGGAAGAATAAACTCAAAATGAAAAACAAAGTTACTTTACAATAACAATAGAACAAAGAAAAAATAAAAAAAGATGACTAAGTAACTATAACAAAATACTCATAGCGGTGTTTTATACTCATAGCGAAATAAAAACATTAAAAACAAAGTAAAACATAATGAAAAAGACCAATTTAAATGCTTCAATACATTTAAAAGTATATGCAAAGATTTACTTGTTTTGCAACAAAAAGAAATTATAAAATATAAACTGAACTTTACACATATGAATGCCTCAAAAGACTCAAATAATAAAAAAGAAAGAAAAGGAAAGCTTAATTGGACAAATAGAACGTTCCTTACATTATCTCATCAAAATTTTGGTACAATATTGCTAATTAAACAATGACGTGTTTAGAGAATTGAAAATATGAAATATTTTAAAGTACAAATGTGAAGAAAAAATAACAAAAAAGGAAACAATAATATAAGACAGGAGTTTAAAAAAGAATAAATACAATAGCATAGAAGAGAAATAAAATTAAAAGTAAATAAATAAATAATAAGATAATACATTATGAAACAAAGTACAAAAGTTTGAATATTATGGGATACATACGAAATCTGTTAAAGTACAAATATAAAGAAAAAATAACAAACAAGAAGAAACAATACAAAAAAGGAGTTTAACAGAGAATAAATACAATAGCATATACGGAGAAATAAATTGAAAAGTAAATAAATAATAAATAATAAGAAAATGAATTATGAAACAAAAGTACAAAAGTTTGAATATTATGGGATACATATAGAAAATAAGAAAAATAATGAAAAACAAAACAAAAACAATAAACACATAACGAAAAGAAATGAAAATAATATGGAAAATTTAAGAAATAAATTTACAAATTAAGGGATAGATTTTTAATCAACTAGAAGCATCAATACTTAATAAAATGCGAAAAAACAAGTTATCAAACAAATTTTAAAGCTTCAAAAAATGTTGTTTCTATTTTTTTTAATCTTCATTGTTTTCCCTCATGCTACTCAAGAGTATCATGCTTTAGTGTTTGTCTAAACGTTTCAAGTAAAGCTAATTTTCCACTCCAAAAGAATGAAGTGGCTCACTCAAAATTAGGCCAATTCGAATTCACCTGTGAGTGGACCTGTCCCCAACCTGCCACGAAGAAGCCAGTCGGCACGGTAAGCGTAGGGCCGTGTTGCCGTTTCATCTTTGGTAGAGGAAGAATTCGCTCCGCTTCGAATGTGCTTACAGTTGAGTTGCTCTCGTAGTTCTAGCACGGCCAGACTAAAGTGGACGATGCGCTACGACGAGTGTGCTTCTTCAAAGAGAGACACAAACGAACCGTTTCTGTATGGCACGGCACAACTAGCATCAATAAACATTCCCGCATTTCCACGGATTCGTCCTGGTGGAAAGATGCTTATCGCTGGGCGTGCGTTTTCCCCGTCGTTTTCCCGTGTTGGGCGTGTTGATGCGTGTTTGGCGTAGGTCGTTTACTCATATCGAGGGACTTCCCGCTGTGACGACTACCGGGGGTATTGCCAATTTTTTGCAACTCCAGTAGAATATTAAAACATTAAAATTAATATTAGTCGGACCGGGTGGACGACACACGCCCGAAGGGGCGGAGTTGGTCGTTTGGCGATCTGGGAAATAGTTGTTCAATATCCATTTTTGGTTAGTGTATGGTTTTTCATTTGCATAACAGCAATTTCAGTGACTCACAGAGAGGGGTCTGGGGTCTTCAGTAACTTCTTAGCATAGAGACAATGTTTCAATATATTATTTCTAGAAAAACCTTCATGACAAACTTAAAATAACACAACCAACCTGGTGTCTTCAATACTGACGTGTCGCGTAGACTTAATCCAATTATAAGGGTCAACATCTCCGTTCAAAAAAAAAAAAAAAAGGCGGAGTGTTTGAGGCATTGAGATGGTGACGTCTGCCAGGCTCAGTCAAACGAACCGTACCGTGCTAATCTGTGATGCATGAATTCTTTTTATCTGAA
>KI423525.1:4219-25037 GCA_000473375.1 Anopheles culicifacies | reverse complement strand
AGTTTACAAACATTAATAATAACATTTACCTCAAGGAATGACGTAGAACTTCGAGGTCAATCGCAGCATCATTGTTACCAATGATGTGGATGACATAGTTCGTGAACAGACGTAGAATATTATTGCGTTTTCCTTTACTAACACCATTTAGTACAGGAAAACGTAGCACATCAAACAATAACGACATTGACGACGGACACCCTGAAATCACAAGACTAATGCACTGTTGCAAGAGCTGCCAAGCATCAGCAACTCTTCTGCAGCAGGCAAACTTCATTAGGCATTTCTTGGTACGTAAAGAACAGCGAATAAATGCTTAGATGATAAGAAGTAAGCACAGTCCAATGTTAATACCTCCCCAAACCAAGTCTGCAGAAAATATTTTTTGGCAGTTGAAGAACAGGTGAAAGAAATTATTGTTTAGTTCGAAGCATGTGAGTTCATCCTAAAGATTCCGAATAGTTCTGGATAAAAGATTTTTTGATATTTATCAAAATTCCGTCTTTATAAAAGTTCTGGTACACTAGTTTAAGGTCACACGTTAGTGATAAATTATGTTTGAATGAATCTTGTAATGAACAATTATGTTATACCTGGAGTCTCTTTCGTGTTCACAAGGTGGAAATTTATTCATGAAAGGTTTCCTTTGCTAAAAATATTCCTTGTTGCTTCCACTAGATCGGATAAATCATGAAATTGATATTCAAATATAGATAAGAGTTAAAGTGTCTTAACGATAAATTCGTCCTTCTCAAAGTTGTATTGTGGGTTTAGATAGGTTTTATTATCATCACGATTTCATAAAAACGAAAATTTCATTAAAATTTGAAAATTTTGTCATTTTTTTTCAGGTTGTATTGCACGAATTCTTCCATTAAAATTTAAGTGCTTTTTAAATGTATAAAACCTTTGTAACAATACGGGAGGGAAGGGAGAAGGAGATAAAAAATCATCATTTTTATCGTTACGTAAAATGTGGATGTTCCCTAATGGCATTTATTGCTTCGCTCAGTTTCGTCTCGAAGTGCACTAGGCGATCTATTTAATTAGATCGTTTTATCCGACCGATCGATTTAAGCGATCAAATCTGCTTTCGATATTTCTTTTTTTTTTGTTATTTCTGCCACCATTGGACAGTTGTTGAACAAGTCCTGTTGACACCTAGCAAACGGATGTAAACTCCTCTTCTTGCTTTTTTGCGGCCGTTTTTCACGCAATCCATTGCAGGTACGAATTAGCGGGGCGTTACTCGGTCGTCCTGAACGCAGATCGATTACGACGTCCGGCGTCAACGTGAGGTAATTGACGGATTGATGCGATAAGCCGCGCAGCACCACTGAAAGCGAATGGAATTTCCTCGGAGTGTTCCTCTGGCTTGCGTGTGGTGCTTTTGTTTTATTCAATTTTCGCATTTCTGGCGTTGTTTGACTCAACTTCGGGGAGAGTAAGAAAACCAAAAACAAATGAAAAGCCACGGGAACGCGCATCCTTTCGCATCTTGCCTTTGCGTCTATAATTATATTATGCTTACGGATTGTTATTAACCGTAATAATCACAAACTGTCCAAGGGTTTTTGTTTCTCTCGGGACGAGGACTATACCAGCGTAATGGGCGCATTATCGTTTTGGTATAATGATACTACTACCGGTTCTGTAGTTCGGTTTTTTTCCATCCAGAACAAAAGGCTCTACACCGTCTGTATAAACGAACAAAAATGCAATAGTAGTACAACACAATTGCGTGCATTAGGGCTGAGAGACCAGAAGGGCGACATAAGCAAATGCATTGATGGTCTCATTCCCAATGCTTTCTTTCCCTTTAATGATGATGCCGCTCTTGTGGATAAAAAATCACTTACACTTGAAAGCAAAAACGTAGAATACACAAGGTACAAGAGATTACAGAAATTGGTACGATTCTAGTTAGAATTTTTATTGCAGCGCATTACCAGTGGCTACGCTTATGATACAGATGCTTCGTTTCATAAAACGGTCAACTAGAGCAGGGTAAATGGCGTGGATCGTCTTACAACAATGCTCCCCAACCGTTGCAGCATCTATCGCATGACCATCCATAGGGCAGAAATCCCTTCGGAAGAAGATTAAAGGGAAAGGAAAGAAACACGGCCAACTCCGTCTTTCAGTAGAAGCCATTTGAAGATAGTTTACGCTACTGTCGATCATAATTTGCATTAAGAGGAGCGCACACTTTAATGTTCAATGCGTTCGTGGTACATTGCAAAAGTAAAAACAAGCCGCCTCTTGCGATAGGATCTCACGGGCGCAACAAACGGATTTCCTTACACGGTGATGAGAACCGATGAACGGCGTCAAAGGAAGAAAAGCAAAACACACACACACACATAGAATGATAATTATTATGGTTCTATTTATTGCAAATGGTTATTACTATATTTATATGCACATTTGGTCGTGTTGTGCCGCATACTAATGTGATGTTTGTTGAAGGCCTACCACGAAGAATAATGTTTCAGTATGACTTGTTAACTGGTTAGACTGTTTATATTAATTATCTTATGACCTGTTTGGTACTTGCTGAACCATTTGTCAACCCAAAGATTATTGTTTTATGTTTTTTTCGATGTTTTAACCAATATTTTGAAGAAAAGCCTGGTAATAATAATACTTTAATAAAGCTTTGTGTCTCCAAATCCCCGGGGAGGCTCCTTAATTCCTAACTTTTTCGTTCAGCATCTCTGTACAACCTAATAATTATGAATTGATTTTTAAAGGGCTTCTTCTTCTACTAATTTGCATCATCGAGAGAACTTTGCCTGTCATTTCAGGCATCTATGATTTAAAATGATCCGCAACAGAATGCTTAGACAGTCTTGCGTACACAGGAACGGTCCGAATGGAATTATTACTTCGGTCCTGGCCGGTTTAAGACCGACGCCGATATCTCCTCGGCATCTGAGCCGCACCGCTTCAGACTACAAAGATGTAATTATCAACAGATATTTTTAAATTTTAATTATTTATTTATTCCACAATGAATTCTCAAGAGCAATAAGGAGGTAATTGTTATGCCATCGGGAATATTACAATTGTTGAGCCTAAAAGCAACCATCATTGTAGATCAAAGTGTGCTGCACATGATTCAACAGCCTCACGACATTCTAGTAAAGCAGTCAGTCAGATTTCTTAATTAAAATAGTGACATCGATAATTAGTTTTAAAATTACTTCTCTGTAAAAGTCCAGTTTCAGAAATTTTACAATTTTTTGGCCAGTTGTCTGTAGCCAAAAGCGAGTTTGCTCTACGTGAAACTCTTTAAATTGAGTTCATGATCTCCTCCAGGACACACTGAACGTGTGTAATGTCACTCTTAACACCTATTCACCCATCATGAATGCAGTCTTACTAGTTCATTTATGCTGCTTTTAAACCGCTACTTTTTCCTCCGTCCTAGTGCCGTTTTTTGTCCTCCGGCCGAATAGCATCGGCCCACAATTGGTTTATCTTTTATGCACCCGTGCCAGATGAACTTTCCATCCAAAGCCAAAGGGCGAAAAAAAAAACATCGGCAGCATAGTGTTAATGGATGCCCTTTACTAATTTCGCTTTATTTTCGCAACCGCCGCCCTTGTTAACTGACTGTCGTTCGTCACTAACTGGCGAAGAAATAAATCAAACCAAAGGGTGTGTTATTTTGCCACAGGTATTCATCATGCCTTCGGTGGCACATTCCACCGGTGGACATTACCTTCAATGACATTTAATACCTATAGGGACAGGTCACCGTTAATGGATGGATGATTTATGGATGAATTTGAAATTCATGTTCAAAATGACAAGGATATCTTCGGGAGAGTGGTTTTATTTAACTTCTTGAATAATAAAAAAACTAAACATAGAGATCTACTATGTTTACAAATTGATTAGGTAAAAAATAATCTAGTCTCTTAATTATGAAAAGTAGCATCTTTTGTAATGTCTTTGCCAAAACAAAAAAACCCATAGCTCCACTTATTACCAATTGAAGTTTTATTCGTGAACCAGGATTTAGTAGGTTTAGTGTTCAACATTTTAGCTGTTCGCGGAAAAAGGGTACATATTGAAACACCTCAATAACTGCCATTTAAACCGGGACGTCTTCATTCAGGTCGATAAAAAAACCTTCTAAAACACCCCCACCAAATCCGGCCCTAATAAAAAGAAAGTGATCCTGCCGCATTCCCAGTTTGTAGGCGCATTTTCCATTCGAAGCTGGTGTTCCCGGTGACCTCACTGTTCGAAGCTGTTGCACCCGGTGCGCCCAAGGGGCTGCAAAAAAAAACACATATAAAGCAAACAGCATCGCGCGACTTCCTACTGCCAACTACTGCAACACCGGGGTACGGAAAATGTGAGCGCTTCGAGGAAAAACGGCATGCACCGAATGTTGGCCATCAAGTTTTCGGAACGGTAAAATCCACTTTTAACATTCATAAAACCGCTCGTCCCCGGCGTTTGCTGTGGTGGGCCGCCCGTTGAGAGCGTGCGTGTATTTCGCCTTCCTTCTTTGCGGGTGCATTTAATAATCGGCGCACCGGCAGCAGCAAGCGCAAGCGTCCACAGCGATGCGCGGCACCTACGCGCGATAGGTAGTATAGGCTGTCAAGTGAGCGGAACTGCCGATGTAATGTGTTGGCTTGTTTTTGCTGGCTAATGCTTGCCTGTGCGTGAATCTTTTACATTTAGCCTGCGGATGCCGCGTGGACCGTTCGATCTGTGGTCTTATTAGTGAAGGTGGAGGGACTGGCGGATATTTGAACCACCGAAGAGTGGATGTTTCAAGGACAAGGCTTTGCGATTGTGGACTGCAGGGCACCCGTGAAACCCCCTGATATGGATGGGAATCGCTTTCGATTGCACATTAGTGTACTAGATTTGAATGTTATTTTTAGTTTAACAATTCTCCGCCGGCAGAGAAAAGTGCATCATGCAAAACATGCGTCGTGCAAGTTCGATGCATAAAGTTGGAATCTGTGTCGGTATGGTCTTCGCATGGTGTAGTTGCACCAGCACCTGATTTACAGAGAATAGAAGGGAAAAGATATGCAAGCACTGCTTGATAAACCGGGTGAGGGTGTACCGAGAGTGGGATCGTGATTTCTTACTGTTTTTATTTGCCTGATCTCCTCAATCGATAGTGATCGTTCTCTGTCTTCTTTCGCAAGAGAGAAAAACAAGTCTAGGAGTTAATCCAAGCACATAATTTCACTTATTGATGATACAATTTGGCCTCGATTGAAAAAGCGGTTTAACAGAAAACAATTAATAGAAATATGGCTACTAATACATTTGACTTAGCTACGGGAGAACGGTCCGAATGAGATTATAGTTCCGGTCCATGGTATGAAGGTCTACTATAGAGATATGAACACTGGGTAAGAGTGAGTGAGTGAGTTTAATCCTTCAAAGGAGTTTATGGTTTCAACTCAGCATTAGGAGTTTTTATGACTCACTCTCTTCATGCCGAATAGTGTTTCGTTAGGCTTCTTAGGCCTAACGAAAGTTTTTTTCGATAGTTTTTTTCGATTCTCAAAGTTAACATATCTCTATTCATATTATAAATATGTCTTTTTATTAATATTTTCTTTCGATTTTGGCCAATTTTTCTAATCCACTGCCATTCAGGTGAACATCTATTCACTTTTATTGAGCATTTTGAAACTAAAAGGAGTGAGAGTGAGTTGAAACCAAAAGGAGTCGGTTACTAGTCGACATAGAGAGTGGAAATGAGTTAAAACGCAATGGATTGCTTGAGAGCAATATATTTGCATGAATCTCTAAAGAGTGAGTCAAAGATTCAAATCTTTGTAACCACTCTTTCGCTTTGTTTCAACTCTTTGAAAAGATGATTTTTTCCATCTCTAGTCCGCTAGGCCACCGCAAATAAGCCGCTGAAGAAAAAAAAGATATTGAATATAAGTTTATTATAAAAATTCTATCTTTCTAGTACGTAATCGAAGTTATCCCTTGGTGGTTAGGTACTGCAACACATAAAATTGTTATGATGCATTAAAAAAGATGTTTAACAATTGATCAATGAAGTCTACACAAAACCTCGGTGTGCGATTAAATTATGTTCATTTTTCATCTTAATTGCATGCCATTACATCGCACACGTGCAGTCTAAAGGTTCGCTCGAATCTATCCGAGGTGATTACTTAGAATGCGTTACACATATACGCAAATAAACCGTTTGTTTTAAGGACGCCCACTAAAACCTGGAATCAGGGGCACCGCTTCCCATGCATACATGATAGGAGTTTGGCGATAAGGCATAAATCTGGGGCATTACCACAACGCACACATGTTGCTACGCACTGCAAACTGGGTGGGGGAAGATAGGCTTTGACTCAGAACAGGAAAGTGTTGCTGAAATTTATGACATCACACTCCCTTACGCGTGTTGGAGACCGTGCCACAGGGTAGCAAAAAGCTGAGTAGGAAAACATATGCTCTACAAAAATCTTTCTCCCATCCTCATTTTGCCGGCCCCTTGTACATCGACCATGAATGATGCATTGGGGTGCATCAAGTGTAGTAATTATGCATCACAACTGGAACAAACCGGTGGAACGGAACCAGTCGAGACACAGCCGCCCTTGATGTAGCGACGATAGAGCTATGCATCGACGAGAGTGATCTAGTGGGTGAGAAAACGTGTCACCGTCTGAGCTTTTGCAAACAAAATTACGGAATATAGACGAGCCTGTGCCATCTTGCATATGATACATACGCATTGAACATATGCTCCCGTGATGAGGCTGAAGAGTCCGCAATATTAGCATTACGTACGAATTGATGGCTAGGTTTAAAATCCAGGCATGGATGCAATGTTCTTTATCATATTTCTTCATTATTATATTGACAATTGATTAGAGTACACAACGTTGCCACTAAATACATGCTTGCTTTCATCCTACATTGCCCGCCGAAACATCTTTTAGATGACGATGAAAAGCACAAGCAACCTGCAGCCTTACTGCTCAGTTAAACCCCACAAAGTATGCAATATGCATTACACCGCACATGTGAAACAAATACATTCTGCATTTTAATGCGCTGCATCATTGCGTACAGGTTTTCCATGAAAACTCACTGATAATCCAGTTCCTCACCGTTAACGTTGATAAAACATGTGTACGATTTGTTCATTAAAGTAACTGCGCGTTCGATGTTTATGGTATGTTTTATTGAGATCCAATAAGTGTAATTTTAATGCTCATATACATATTGACATATTTACAAACGGTTTGTTATATATTTTGACCAGTTATAGACTCCTGGAACAACTTGTATTGAGAGTAGTAAAGAAGTAAGTAAAGTAAACAGCTAATGTTCCTTCAAATATTTTTGCCACGGTATGGTAGGAGTTTCTATCGTATCCTTAGAGTCAGGCAGAATCTTTATTGTTTCAGCAATCAGACTTTCTGTGATGGTAGACTTGAAAGTTTTTGTATGGAAGAAAAGGAGTCTTTGTGTGGTCGATGATGAATGGTGCTCCAAATCTCAAGATTCTCCTATCTTTAGTGATTGAAATATGCAAGTTCAGTCCTCCAGGATCTCCCAAAAGAGCTGGTTGCTGTAGGTGTACTCTTATTCCTCCTCTTCTACTCGTAATGAAGTTGCCGGAGAATGACACATGTTTTTAATCCTGTGGTATTGTATTGGTGCCGGTACATTTGGATTACCATTTGGTTTCTGTCCATAGCTTAGAGGATATAGAAAACGATATGCCTAGCAGTCGGTGACATTCTTCGGTGAGGAGCCAATACCTTGTATTTGGTTGGTTGTTGTTAGGAGTCCTATGTCTTTCGCACCTGTGTCGTGATTCAATTGCTTCGCTCACGCGCTTTACCTTGCGTAGGGAAGTGGCCATCACTAAAATAACGTCGGAATACGTAATGATAATCCTGATTCCTTCCTGAAAGCAGATTCCTTCGAGTTTAGTGATGAGTAGATGTAGCTATAGGATAAAAAGATGCATTGACGAAGTTTCGCCTTGTCTAACGGAACGGGGGATAGGAAAAGGATTAGATTGATGTCCAAGTATCCAAGTCC
This sequence comes from Anopheles culicifacies, assembly GCA_000473375.1. Lineage (NCBI taxonomy): Eukaryota > Metazoa > Arthropoda > Insecta > Diptera > Culicidae > Anopheles > Anopheles culicifacies. The sequence goes on along the minus strand of KI423525.1, from coordinate 16,961 downwards.
AACTTTTTATATGGCTCTGCAACCTAAAGAGGTCTTGCGTGGCATTAATGACTTATGTGATTGGATAGTCATTCCTGCAAACGGGAGGAGTTTCCGGATGGGAATCAAACCCAGGTCGCGCCGTTTGAAGACCGGTGCCGTTATCTATTCGGCCATCGAATCGCTCCATACTGATCAACAATTAATCTGGGGAGATCAAGCAATCCTGAGTTAAAGCCCAGGGAGATCATTATTGTCCGATGGAATTCCATGTTTACTCGGTCAAAGGCTTGAGTTAGATAAAATGATAATTCCTTAATTGAAATAATAGCTTAACAAGTATCGCGTCCTATGCGATGATGATAATTTAGCTTATTTTAGCATTCTGGATAGTAATTTGTAGTCGAAAACTAAGACAGACCAATTGCATCGTCCATGCTTTTAATAGTACGCTATTTGAATGTCCAAATAATGTTTCTATACCGTTTTCCATCTTTCCTTCCAGCACACTCTAACTGGACACAGCGGAAAGGTACTGGCGGCAAAGTTTCTTGGTTCCGCTTTCCTCGTCACCGGAAGCCATGATCGAACGCTCAAAATATGGGACCTCAAAAATCGTTCATGTAAGTTGATTTATTGCTTTGGGGGTTCATTCAACCTTCCTTTGGCGCATTCATGTATTCACCCTTCCGTTTCCGTAGGTACTGAAACCAAGTTTGCCGGTTCGAGTTGCAACGATCTAGTCACGACGGATAGTTCCTCCTTCATTAGTGGACACGTTGACAAGAAGATACGGTTCTGGGATATGCGGACCGCTGACTGTACTGCGAATGATATACCGCTGCAGGGTAAAATTACCTCGCTTGATCTTTCCAAGGATGGTAAATTTTTGCTCTGTTGCGTTCGGGATGATACGATTAATCTGCTGGATTTACGTCAAAACCGTATCGTTCGCACATTTCGGTGAGTGTTAGCCCAGAACAAGAAATTGGTCCGAGCATGGGTAAGCAGTTGTTGTTTTCTTTCAGGAATGATAATTTTAAAGTTGGTTGCGACTGGTCAAGAGTAGCGTTCAGTCCATCAAGCTCCCGGATAGCTGCCGGCTCGGCGGACGGATCCGTCTACATCTGGAACGTTAACGGACCTCTTGAGACGGTGCTGAAGGATCCCAAGTGAGTACCTGTTTGCTGTTGTGTTTGGTGTTCATGTCCAGGTGGTGGTGTGCTTATGTCTGTTTGTTTCATCTTCCAAAAAATTGTTATAATTTTGCTATACCATTTCGGTTTTTGTCCTTTTTTCCTTCTGTTACTCTTATGCACAAAACATGAACCCATCCATCATCAAACATTTCAAACAAAACTGTACATTGCATTCATCACACATTCGCTATAAACTACGCGCCATATTCTTCCTCCCGCCACGAGGACTACTGACCGGAATTGGTTTTTTCACAGTGGAACCGGTGCGGCTGTGACGGCCGTCAGTTGGCATCCGTTCAGCTCCACCCTGGCTTCGGTTGATCGGGCCAAAAAGTGTACCATTTGGTCGAATGCTTAACCCGGCTGGATGGTATGTAACAGCGCGTCATCTCTAATATGCAACAGTGGGATCCGAGATGCGAGCCGGCTGCGTCAGTATTCTGCACCAACAATGTTCCCGTGCCGTTGCTGACAGTTTGCGGTCAATGTTTTTTCTCCTACTATTGTCGTTCTCTGCAATCGCGTGTCTCGTGTTCGATCACATCTTCGTTATAGATTGCTCCGGATGCTTCATTTTAATGCAGTGATTGTGAGGGAGCGTGGCTGCTACTATATTACTTTACGGTTTTTCTTTCTTTCTGTTTCGTACTCATTACAATAAAATGGTAAGCACAACGGCCTTTTTGCCGATCGGATGATAGCCGTCCGCTACCATTACGTTCTTTCGTGCAGGATGTTTTGCATTAATAAAAAATTTAAAAAAATACAATAATGTGATGATTTGCTTTTTAATACCTTTTCACTTACAGTTTGCAGGTATACATATAAAGGCACTGCCATTCTTAAATGCATCCGTTGACAAAAAGAACAGAATTTATAATTCTGTTTCAAACACTTTTAAACGGGAAATTATAATTCCTCAAACGCTTCCGTGATCCATCGTTGTGCTCCATGTATCATTTGAACGACAATTCATCTTACAATTTCGATAGCTCAGTATCAACCGATGGTTCACGGACCAAATGACGGACCTTATCAAATGCAGGATGTTGCTTATCGCGCATTAATTTGAAGATAATGTTTTCACTCGTCGACACAAAGCATCCGTACTGCTTCAGGCGCTCAAGTGCAAATTTACGGTCCTCCTGGGTGCGCGATACCGAGCAATCCGCGGCCACATGCACCGTGTAACCCTTGTTCAGCAAATCCATTGCCGTCTGTTCGAGACAGATGTGCGATTCTAATCCGAAAAGTACCACCGTTTCTGGACCTTGAGGCCCGTACAGTTCTTCAATTTTATGCTGCACATCCGGTATCATCATGCTGAAGAGCGTTTTTGGATACACACCCTTGGCGTGCGAAATGTCGAGCTCTTTCACAATACGACCCAGCTTTTCAGGATAGTGCTCGGTCACAATAAGCGGCACGTCCAGAATCTTACCGGCTTGCAGCTAAAATTGTAGAACAAAATATGCTCAATATGCAAATGCGACTGGTGGTTTTGCAAGGTCACCTTACCAGTTTGCCGGTGTTTTTAATCACTGGATCAAACATCTTCATTCCGGGACGGAATTTATCCTGCAGATCGCATAGCATGAATAACGTTTTCTTCACATCTAAATAACCGAGTTTAGTCAATTGCCGAGCCATTTTGGTGGTAATTACGAAACGAAATGATTGCAGAACGTAAACAGAGCAAAAGCAGTTTCTTTTTATTTATTTATTTATTTCGTCTGTTTGACAGCAAACGCTTGGGAAACGCTTCCCATTTTCAAAAAGCAAAATACGAGGCAATGGTCTCTTGAAGTGTTGGACGATTTTCGAAAGCGAGCAGTTCACCATTTAAATAAATAAAATTTAGAAATAATTAGCTAACTATTCAGCATACGCAGATCAAAGAATAAAGAATGAAAAAGTTGAATCGATTGTTTTAAATAGTATTCATTTTTTATTAACAAAGCTCTCTCGCCCAAATCTTACTTTGCTATTGCTTTTTATTTATTCTGATGAAATTTGGTAGTACTTTACTATACAAATCAAATATCATAGTTTTTACCTTTGACTGTTTACAATTCACATAAACTTTTCATAAAGTATTTTTTGAAGAAACGAAATGATTTAGCCAAATTCTTATTTTATTTGTTCGTTAGAAAGTTCTCCATCACTTTGTTTGCTGAATTGTTTTTCTGTTGAATGATTCTTATGTCAAAAAGTGATTTAATTTGCTAAATTGTCCGTAATCATGGTCTTGCAGCCTGCAATGCTTGAGCATGTTTGAAATCCGAAAAATGGAATGTGTCAAAAATGCAGTTGACACGTTTTCGAGTTCGAAATGTGATTTTTTCCTCTTTCGAACTGCTTGTTCGAAACTGCATCCTACGTTCGGTTAACTTCGTTTAACAGCAACTGATGCGTTGGTATTGGTGTAATCTTGCGACGAAGGCAGCCATTTATTTACCTCGTCCGTCGCGAGCAATAAATAAATACGAAAATTACTACGTTTTCTGCGATCTCGCGTAAAAAAATTGTGTCCCGTTAGTGCCCACCGGTGCGGTGCAGGCAGTGCGAGTGGAGTAGGCCAATTCCGTGCGTGAGAAGTGTGGAAAAAGTGGAGTGGAAATGTGCGGAAAATGTGTGCCCTAGAAGCGCGACGTGCAGCATCGTGTAGATGAGGAGGAAGGGAAGTGGTGCTACCTGGCACAGGTTTTTTTTCGTAGTCGTCACTGGCAACAACCACCGCGAATTTCAACGCGGATCGTGAAAAGCGAAATTTGTTCCGTTCTGTAAAGTGGCTGTCTCGTAGAAAGCCCCGTTTTATCAGCAAACGGCGGCAAAACAATTCCGCTTCCGCAAGGTGTGCATTGGCGTAAGTGCAGGAGCAGCGAGACCAAAATTTCGGTTCCCGTGTGTGTGGTGCGTGTGCGGAAATGGTTGTGAGTATCTGTGTACGTGTGCAGTGATTACGTTCGTGGCCGTGTTTTGTCCCGGATTGTAGGGCAGAACCGCGGTCACTGCGCCTTTCGCGTCCACGCTCCGACTTCCGTTTGCCAATGAATCGTCGGCAGTCATTGGACAAGCCAGGTGAGCAACAAGGTGAAAATCAGTTTTTATTCTTTGTTTTTATTTTTCATTCCCCATTTTCCCGTATTTCCCAACACCAACAATCCCATAATCAGCCGGGTGCGTTAAGTGCGTTTTCGGTAAAATGCGAGTTGAAAAAATCTGTGCGTGTGCGCCCAAATTCGTCCCAACAAATCAGTGATGTGCGTGCATTGTGTGTTGGTGAGCTCTTTGTGTTGCCCGTGAAATAGTGTGCGTGCATTGTTGAGAATTACAGTGAGAAGCGACACGGGAAACTCTCTCACTTTTGTCTCACCATTGATACATGTTTTTCTCTTTCCTTGCTCTGTCTTTGTCGCACAAAACGCATTTTTTAAAATAATTAACTTAATAAAAGATCAGTTGCAAATAATGCAAACACAAATTAATTTCATCATACATGTTATCAATATGTGTAGTTTTCTCAACAGCAAAGGACATCTCGTTTGTCACGGTTTGTTTATCTTTCTCTTGGCTTCTGTTGGTTAATTCATCACAAACTTTTCGGTGACACATCCTGGAGTTGTTTACTTTCACGGTAGCTTAATCTTAATCGTTTAAAACATTCAAGTACGTCCAAATTATAATAAATGATAAAGCAATCGTCGGTTCGATCATACGCTTATCATCGCATAGTCATGAGGAATAAAGCAGGATTAACGATCGACCACTTTCTTTGGTACTGTGTTCGTAAGTATGCACTTAGGTTTGGTGTCTTAAAGTTTAAAATTTGCAACAGATTACCTGTTTTGGAACAAAGCTTATATTGATGTTGTAAGAAATCAGTTTGGAATGTGTCATAATTTTTAGACTCTTTATTTTGTGTTAATTTTATGCTCTTATAAGTTAGCAGCAAGTGTGATTTGCAGTATTTCATTAATGAAATTCACACTTTCGATGTTTGTGGACATCTATTTTGTTGTGCTTGTTGATCTAGCTTCTTTATTTATCCTTACTTTTTAATTTATTTTATTTACCAGATTAGTTAACGCTTGTAGTTAATAATGCGTTTCAATCATTTGCGTCTCTTTTGTTGTACATGTATAATTTATTCATACATTGTTATATCGTAATATTAAAAATGTCAGAAAAGTGTTATATAACTGAATTAACACATTGCTTGAAAGTGGTGTAAATTTGTGTATTATACGTAATTTAAAAACTACATCTGCTTAATCAATCTGTGGCACGAATGTTCCTCGAAACGCAGCATTAATCACAACACATGAGATTTTATGCTCCATGTTGAGTTCGGTTGTAAGTTTAGTCGTGTGTTGTACGGTAAAAAAAATAGGAAGTCCAATCCATTCTCTTTCTCCTCATTCTCGCCGCCAAGGGTCGTGGGAAAATGTGCACCAGCTTGTTGTTGTTCGCTGTGTTGTGCTAGCTTTACCCGTTGACGGAACATGGGTTTCTCTTCCCGCCGTGCAAAAGAAATGAGTGCTTCACTGTTTTGCTGAAAGCGCCAGTGTTGCGTGTGAGCCCTCTTCTGACCAACAAATTGACGGAAGAAAAGGACGTAACACTGAAACGAAAATGTCAAAAACACCATCTCGACGCGAATGATCGCTCCGCGGGTCATCGTCATCTCGCAACCCGCTACTGCTGCTGCGCTTTATCGAAACCCAGACGCAAGTTAAAAGCGAATGAATGGTCATCCTCGTGCATGTATTAGATGTATTAGTGCTATCATTTTATAAACCAACAGACGGTGGATTAATGGTATGCACGCACACGTATGCAGAAAGTCTGACCGAATCGAGAGGAAAAGGATATTCACTGTTGGCACCTGGACGGTTTCACCAGCGCGCTTGTTTCATTATCGTTTCGCGCTTTCGATGTTAGGTCACGTGAGCAAAATCTTTCTCATCAGCGAAAGAACTACCGATTTCCACCTAGAGGTGGATTAAATCAACGATCGTACGAAATGGAAGGAAAACGAGAGGCACTCAACCGCATTCACTGTTGTATGTGTTTCTCTCTTCCACCCAGACCGGGTTGTAAAATGCCGGAGACATAATAAATTTGACCTAAATGTTATACTATTTTGCGTACATTTTGTGGGTAATGGATTCACAGAAAACACACACAAACGTACCGCAACTGAGTGTTCGCCACTAGATCCCGCTTAGCATCTTCAACTAGCACCAGACAAGTGTCGCAAAATCGTGTTGGTGCCTCTTCCGATGCGTGACATTCCGTAACATTCATCGACGAGGAAGAAAGCGAGGGCACGGGCTCTGATGACGTCAAGCCTGACGCTTAATCCCTCAGGTCGGTGTTTTTTTTTTTATTTCCCACAGTAATGTCCCACGCACGGAATGCAACTGTCAACCCGATACTCAGCAACCAGTCGATGCGGTATCTGCGCGCTGCAAAAACGTTCGACAAATAACGCGAAAGAAGAAGCGCACGGTAGAAAATAAAAATCGCTACAAACGAACTCGGCCGCATAGTGCCGAAGCGAGAAGAAAAAGAAACTGTCGAAACAGTCTCGCAGTGGCCAAATAAATACGCATAAAATTAGAATTTGTCTCTTTTCACCTCCGGTCGCAATGTTTGGTTGGTGTGATGGTTAGTGGTCGTCGATCTTTGAAAGATGTGAAAGAAGTCGCGTGTTTAGTATCGTAGCTCACACATGTGTTACGATGTAGCTCACACATGTGTTACGATTACGATGTTGATTCGATTGTATAGTTGTAGATTGAGCGTTAACGAAGTATATCGGCAGAACACCCAAAAACGCACACATATTTGTTAGATAAAGCATCTTTTTTCTTTTTGCTGACGAGTGTGAAATGAAATTTTTGAAAATGCTAAAAATATTTCCCGTAACCACCTTCACGTTGCGATCACAACACATACGATGGATAAACAGCCCCGTGCATTGGTGTACATTGAGGTGAATTGGTAGACAGCATGCTGCGGCCCGGTATGAGGAACTTCCTAGCTTGTTCTGGTCAACCTTTTTTCTGAACCCTCTTACCGACCGCGTGTTGTGCAGTGTTTAAAAGCGAGCGAGCAAAAAAAAACTTCATCGTGCAAAGTGGTTATAGCCACACGCACATATACATTCGCTCAAGTTCAATGGCTTGTTAGTGCCGTAAAACAATACACATACATACAATAATAGTTGGTAGACAAAATCAATGAACATTTGGTGTGTATTGCAATTTGTCTTAACAATATAGATTTGATGTTTAAACGTTAATAGTCTGAGGATTTTAATGTGTAATAAAGTAAATCTACATAATTATATTTCCGGAAAGAAAGTATATATTCATCCTAAGCTATGTTCCATGGAAGGACCAATAATGTTATGGTCCCCAATAGAGACTAGAGTAACTTCTTTTTAAAAGAATTCACTCGTTCTTACTCCTTCTTCATAACGATTCGTATTTTTTAATAACTCTGTGGAAGTCATTTTAATTAATATAACTTTCATTCTCGTCAAAACTCTCGCGATACGAATCTCGATTCGACTGTGGCGACTTGCAACACCTTCGAAATGAGATTAATTGAAGCAATTATCATTTGTTTTTACACTTGGCGATCCGAATTCCAAAAGAATTGTACATCTCAAGAGTTTATTCAATCAATTGGTGCTTTAGAAAGATTTAAACCTCTTACTCACGCTTGTTCTTTTCGCACAACACTATTTCTCAATAATGTACATCACAGAACAGATCTCAGGTGTCCATTTTGATGAACTGATGATCAAAGTCCACTTTCCTTGAATTGTAGGACTATTGCAAGGACAACACAAATAAGCCGCCATGTTTATTGTTCATAAAAACCAATAGTACAACATGATCAGGTGGTCAACAAATTCAGGTTGCATTCGTGAACAATGCAAACGAGTAAAAAGAAGAAAAAACGGGTTGGTGTTTGTTGTTGTGTGTGGTGTGAGTTTTACAACAGTGCCACTCCGTTGCTCCATTACGTTGCATGAGCTATCAAAGGACCATAACAGCCGGTCCGAATAGTAAGTTTTTTCGCGTGCCAGCAAAGCGTCTCCTCCACGTGGGTACGTGCGTGTTGTTAGAAGTCGTATGCTTTGCTTCCTACGACCTCTCGCTGTCTCTATGTAGAAAGCACATTCACCCACAACCCAGGCAAGAGCAGGCGGTGGGACACTGTTTACGAATCTTTTCCTTCCGGTTGACCTATCCCAACCGGATACCCCTGTCCGACGCCCTCGGTAAACTGGGAGCCCTTGACATTGAAACCATGGCACGGGATTATTAACAAATGTTGAAATCGTGTACAATCCTCTTCAAACAGTGTGTTGTATCACGTGAGACAACAAAAAACATGAACATGTACAAACAAGTATCCGAATAACAAGTATTTCCCCGAAAAGACTTATAGATAGTCGCAGTTGATAATACTTCTTCTAATTAAATATTTTCTAAAGCCTTTGTAATAATTTAAGTTACCAGCAAATTCCTCAACACTTACCAAAATTCTGGGCTCGCAAAACGAATACGCAGCTAGGTGTAGCCGTGATAATGAAATGTAACCTCGAACGTTATGTACCGGTGACTTCTCCATGATCCGCCCAGCTGTGCTGCCTGGGAAGTTGCCTTGAAGCAGGACGAAGAAAAGTTGCAAAAGTGATAAAAATCTCTGACCCATATACCTTCCATTAACCCGGACGGTTGAATTGCTTCCGGGATTCTCTTGGAGCGTTCTTCCCCAAAAGGTTCTCGGAAACGCATGCATTTGGCAGGAGGGTGTGTGTTTGTTGCCATCGGCAGCGACGAAGCAGAGCCGACCGCGTGAGCAGTAGTACTACCATTTTTTTCCCGTGCCGCGTTACATTGACGGCGGCATGCAGCAGCTGAGCTGAGCTGTGTGTGACGAAGGCACGGTAGCAATATTGGAGGTTGGTTCATTCATGGTTTCGTTTTCGCTTCCACGGTCCCTCTTGACTCTCCAGCACCATTCCTCCATTTGGGCACGTGGCACGCTGCGCCTCAAGGGCGAAAAAGAAAATCAAGTCACGAGACGCTGGTTGCTGCCTGCAGAGTCGATGGCGCGTTTTGCTGGTGTTTGCGTGGAACGTGTTGTGGGCTTACTTTATCTTGTTATTGCCTCTTCTCGCTGGCTAGTGGGAACTTGCTATGCGTTCACTTTGCTTCCTGCTTTCACAGAACGTTTACTTCCCGCTTTGGGAAAAGTTAGAGGCTAAAGTTTAATTTTAATTGCTCTTTACTTAAATTTGTTTGTATGTTCGTCATCGTTTGTGATAAAGTGTTTTTGTCACCATGCAACTCTGCGTGTAAATTAGTATAATTTTCGCTAAGTTTTATTTCTTCTTTGTGCTTTGTGCAATAATGTTTCCAATTGCATTTTTCAAGTAAGACAAAATTCCATCTGATCCAGCGACCACCACTTGTTGTGCTTCCGCTTTTTGTATCGGCTCCGTTCCGTCATAAACTGCTACCAATTCGGTGGCTTTTTTGTGCGAATGTATGCATGTTCATGTGTTTGTTGATTTTTTGTTTGTTTGTTCTTTCACGTTTATGAATCCGGAACCACTCTCATCCGGTGCGGCATCACGCAAACACACACCACCGATATATGTGTGCTGCAAGCGTCTGTTTGGATAGTTACTTTCACTCGGAACCAAGAGACATAATTTTTATCACACAGTAGTGGTATTTGGCCACTTCTCCACGGGTTTCGAGCAGATACAGTACCAGTTTTTGGAGCTTGATGAAAAAGAAAGTGAACTATGGTGGAGCTGTCCTAGATATTTCCTCTTTTATTTATAAGATTTTTGGACTTATTATAATTATTTTATTTAAATTTTATGTGTTTTAACCGAGTAATAGGTGCTTATTTATAAAAAAAAAATTCTACATAAGTTTCAAAGAATTTGTGAAACTAGTAGTTAGAAAACTACCGCATATAACATAATTGAATGAAAATGCTAATAAGTCTCTTATTATGTATAGCACTGTATCAAAAATATTAATGAGACCAGACAGTTATAGAAAATGGTAATGGTGTGGTATTTAATCATGTGTGTGATTTTAAGAACAAACACATTCATTGCGCTTACTGATACTGTTGAACTAAAGGAAAGATAACAATTTTGGTGTTCGATAATGATTCGTAATGTAGCGCGCACACCAAACCAGTTGTGAGTTTGCCTGCACTTCCACGAGTTAAAAAAGTGAATACTTACCGATGTGGATGTATTTCAGACATTTGTTATTTCATCCTCATCTGGCTTTCTAACATCAAATAACGTTTTTGTTGTTCTCTTCATAACATCCTCTTCGATGTAACGCTTGACGTTTTACCATACCAAAACATCTAGCATATTATTTTATCACATGTGAAAACTATTGCAGACATGCATCGTAAAAGAATATCATTTTTCCCTCCATTCACTTTTCATCAATCGTATGAAGTTTTGTCACGAGAGAAACCTGTTGCATTCTAAAGTTTGAAGGAACATCCGATGGGACCGTCAGACCTCAAACATAATATGAGTTCAACCCCATATGTTGACAATTTAATAAATTTAATTATGCTTCATAAAGTTAGTTCGTTTGGATGCGAAATGTGTCCCCCGAACTAAGTGTGAACCCTTTAATCGCCAAGACGTGCTTAGGATGTGGCCTAATCGATAAGAACATGACATGCAACATCTCAATACCAACTGACTATGTACGTAGGGATGGAAAGTGCATCGTCGTCTTTACCGTCCATGTTCCGGCGACCGACGAATTGCGGCGTTAATGGAAGAATACACCTTCGATCGTCTTTAATGTATATAGTACGTGATTGTATGACGTTTTGCATCACGCTGCATGATTATTTATCAACCAGTGAAAACCATAGCAAAATGTAATCTGGACGAACCAGATGAACCGAACGTGCAATTCAAAAGCCAGCACGGGATGGACGTGTCACAGGATCGCTGTCAGAGGGTTATTGCGAGCCACATCTTTTCGTATATTGATGTGCATAAATTTATGCGTGACCGTTGACCAGGACAGCCTTGCACATTGCACAACTTCTGCTGAAAGACGGAATATGGCTTCATTCACGGTAGATGCGAACGGAAATGTGCTGCGTGTGGATACGGAGAGCTAGAAAATTAGATTTAAATTGATTGCTGCCATCGCAACATCAGCGGTGTATTTCTTGCTCGTTCGCAAGCAGGGACTAGGTTTAGAGGCGCTTATAGAAGCTACTATTTTGTAGCTAACATACAAACACAACAGTTCTAACTATATGCAAAACTAAAATTCATAATGGCCTTTAGCTACCAATCGGCTGGTATCAACTTCATATGATCATTTTTGGGCTTTTCGAAGTGTTCGCGGTGAGTTGGGTTTTACTTCGAAATCGCTTGCCCGGATGTTGTTATTTGTGTGGATTTTACCTTGCATAGTGTGCTCATTTGTATTTTGAAGAAATTGAATTGGAGCGGTGAAGTAATTGGATTTGAGTAACGATAAGCTTCACATGTGTAAACAGAAGAGAAGTAGCAGAACTACTCACCGAACGCATATTATCCTTGTGCCTTCACTCATCTAATATCGCTTCTATAATAATCAGGCATAATGGACCGCGTGAATGAGATAAATCGAATGCAATAGATGCATTCTTGTATTAGGGACGTTTCGCTGTTCAGTTAATCCTACCCACTAATACAACTGGCAAATAATACATTGGCAAGTCATTTGGGTAGTTAGACATCTCGCGCTACTTTTGAAGACAAACAGGCAACGGACAAAGGATTGTCAATCCGTGTCTCTAAGGAGATTTTCATAGCAAAGCATCTCGAGAAGATGAAATATTTTAATTTCACAGTTGTATGTTATGTATATCCGTAGTTGTTATCACGAATGGAAAAACGTCTGGTCTTTTATGGTCCAGTTTTCTCTTCTCCTATCGCTCTACAGCAGCAAGAGGTTTTGCTAGCGATTTCTGGTTTCTGTGACTTCCATTTAGTCCCAAAAGATTAGTCAGCCTTGCCTTCGCGGGAACGCTTGGGATTTATGACCCGGTCCTATCGTATGGCAGCTGACAGCGCTATCTTTCGGCCATTGAGCCGCTCCAAAAAATGATATTACTTGAACACTTCTTAATCCAAGTGAGATGGTTGTCGACACAAGCTTTCCGAGAATTTAAGATAAAAATTTGATAGATTTTCTATAAAATTTAATATTAATGAATTATTTTAATTTAGTTTATATACATATATATATATATATATGTATATATATATATATATTTTTTAAACATTTTTACATAATTATCTGCATGAATATATCTCACATGTAGAGTAGATCGCCGTGCAATATGTGCTCTTCGGAAGTCGGTCCTGTACCATATCGCTTAAACTTGAATATAATGTGTGTATTAAAATTATTTTGCAGTTTTGAAATGCGCGGATTTTTGATCGGCGTTGCACTGTAATCCCACACAAAATATTATGT